>VYYJ01005166.1:0-11663 GCA_021029165.1 Cyphoderus albinus
AACTTGAAAATTGCACACTTTGTTCAGAATTAAATGCTCTATCGACTACATATAAAATCAGGTTCAATGCGCCCATCCTCTCATAAGCCTAAATGCAGAACCTTTCATCTTCACTCCAGAGACGGATTCTCTAGATTAGTCAGCGAAATGATTACATTTGCCATGCCAGATAAATGTTCTACCGCCAATGTAGGCGGTTCTAGTATGAATTGTGGATTCACATTCCGTAGTTTGAGCTGGAGACCTTCGTTACAAATTTGATTACAAACTGCTGTAAAAAACACATGGGTTGCGTGACAAAGTAAGTTTCCACCAGTAAAGTACTTCATGTCGAGGACTTTCAGCGTTGGGTGGCCACGTTTCTCGTTCAAAAAATTGCCCACGTCATTTTGTCTCCCCAGTTGCATAAGATGGCTGCGAATGATGTCCAATTTATCAAGCTCGAATCCGGGATAGGCGTAGTACTCCAAGTTTTCACAGTATTCCAACAAACTATTCAAATATTGACTGGGGGCTTCTGAAGTCAGAGTCATTCCATAACTGCCCAGCCTTAGGTAAATGAGATTTTTAAAAGTCAGAGGAAAGGGAAAAGTAGCCATGGCTTGAGATTTGTCCTTATCCAAGGAATCGGTCAACATGGTGGCGTCCATTTTTACAATGGAAAGGCCTTTCAGATTTGGAAATGATTCGTAAAACTTGAGTTCGTCAGCTTCGAGGGGAACCGACATCTCATGCACGGTCAGCTCTACAATTTGATCTCCAAATTTGGACAAAAACTCTTTCGTGTTCTCGTCATCCAAAAGTTGTTTCGGTGAGTCGAAAAAAAGATAAAACGCGAAATTCACTGGTTTCAATTCTAATTTTATCAAAGACTCCATGCTGATTATCCGAGATGGTTCCAATTTGAAAAGGTGGGACATTTCTTTCTTATTCTTCTCCCTAATATAAACTCCAAAAGGTTTCGTGGACTTTGACTTTCCATGGAGCCGAATGTAGTCACTGGCGAAATTTTTCATCGGTTTGCAAACTCTTCGAAGACGCAGCAAATCGTTCAGTTCCAAGTTCGGGAACAGGTGATGGGATAACTACAAAAGACGCAATGTATTAAAAATGCCAATCCGTCTTAATTAAGTTTTTAAATTAAAAACTGACTATAGATAACCATCATCACTTATCATTCATAATTAATAATTAAGTTAAAGTAAATTGTAATTGGCTAATGGTTCCGCTTAAATTGTAAATTAAATTCTTACCACTTCCCCAGGAATGTCGAGTAACGTTTTCTCTACCATGTTGGCCAAAACAATGGAGCAATGAGTAGTTTTTAATTTTTGAATTAAGTAGAAAAATTAATTACAATTGAATTGACCAGAGTTTGTACCACACCAGAATCGACCAGACAAATGCAATCGCAATCACTGAAGTTCAGTGACTGAACTATATCAGCAACTCAAAAACAAAAATTATTCAATAAGCGATCGTAAACTGAAAGAGATCGTAAAAAAGTTTATAGACGTCGTCGACTCGACGACGCGACGTTCAAACCGCAATTTTGTTCTCCGAATTTCGAATACATATTTATACAAATAAATATACATACAATTATATTTACTATAAATCAACGTGCATGCATATAAGTTGTGAATAACTATCCGATCTCCGAGCTCAAACTTGGAGTTGGAGACTCCGAAACTTTATTTAACGATTGATTAGTACGCACTACAACATAATTTTTCACTATCAGGCTCAGTTTTTGAAGTTCAGTGATTAAAAGGTACAAGACAAGGTAATTTAAAATCTTAATCCAGCTATATCAAAGTGCCAAAAGAAATTATGGAAACCAACATTCAACTTAAAAAAGGTCTTAAATGTACTTTGTAACGAAAAATCGGATTGTCTACATTTGCCCCAACAAAAGCCACATTTGCATTCTCCCTCTGAATTCTTTTAAGCACATTTCCTTCAGATTGGACAATCCCTCCCACAAAATGGAAACTGCCTTGTTCGCCCATGGTCATCTCTCAATCGTTTTTTAATCTCTTAATTGAGGTTGGAGCAAGAAATATATCCCCATGTACGCTACCATGACCCCAGTTCAAGATAAGGTACTAGATTTTTTGGGAGCATTCTCAAGCTGCCATTAATGAAGTAAGTAGAAGTAAAAATAACATTTAAGTAGCAGTAAGTCAATTTAATATGAAATGAATATGATTAATTTTCACATACGACGCCAATGAATATTTAATGTTTTCATATTGAATAATTCAATGTGAATTTGTAGTGTACTATGTGATATGAATAAAGTTGATACATGCGACTTTTAGCTCTCTGAAAATATTTTTCAATTTGCTCTTCGGAAAATGTGGTGGCCCTTAGAAGGGCCGTTGGGTTCAAGTTTGATTTACTTTGTACATTTTGAATGTCTGCTACTAAAATAGCTTATCCGCCGAAGCCGTAGAGAGTTCGGCCTTGTCTCTTGAGTGCATAGACGACGTCCATGGCCGTGACGGTTTTCCGCTTGGCGTGCTCGGTGTAGGTAACAGCGTCACGGACCACGTTCTCCAGGAAGACTTTGAGAACGCCACGAGTTTCTTCGTAGATGAGCCCAGAGATTCGCTTTACTCCACCACGACGTGCGAGACGACGAATAGCTGGCTTCGTAATTCCTTGGATGTTATCGCGGAGAACTTTGCGATGACGCTTCGCACCCCCCTTTCCCAGTCCCTTGCCTCCTTTGCCACGTCCAGTCATTATGATAAATAAGGTTTTCTATGAAGTCGCTTGAGTCAAAATTTTTATATTATGTGAAGTGAACTCAAAGAAAAGTGCGGAGTGAATGAAATTCTTCACAGAATACACGACGCTTTTATACCTCTGCTTTTCTGAGGGTGCGGACGTGCTTGACGGTTGAGATTAGCCAGGAAAATGATGTATGTATCAGTTTCAACTCAGCTCGACTTTTTTTCTTTACAGATAGAACTCAAAGCTTGAAAGCTCTACCTTTACATACCGTTTGCTCTTTTTCGGATTAGTATTATTACAAAAGCTTTTGTGTAAAAAGATCGAATTCTATGTTATGTCTGTCCACTACCTATTCAGATATGAAATACATTTCAATTTTCAAGCATAAAAATAAGATGTTTTACATTATGTTGTGTTCTGTCATTTACTTTTACTTACTACATTTTTAATGCATGGCTTTTAAAACATATTTTATATTTTACTAATAGCATTTGAATACGTTTTAGTACATGCATGTCCTGTCTAAGAGAATGTGTCAGTAGTTTTCCACTTTTTATATGTATGTACTGTACAAGCCACCCTGAAAAGCAATTTCTAACTCAAAGTCATCGATTAACCAAGGTACATCACCACTCACCACGTCCACAACTTCGACATGTGGCAAAGGAACAATGACAGAAACCGAAACAAAGAAAGCGTTTCGTTACAGATATCCACCGTATGCCGTATGCAATATTAGGCTGAGCAAATAAGTTATGAAGCTATGAATAAATATGTTCTAATCTTCGTTGCTGTGCTGCTGTTATGGAATAACTGACCGCTGAGACATGCCACGGCTATTTTACTGTGATTATGATAACCATATTATGATTGAATCAGCACCAATACCAGTGCATTAGAACCTTACGCCTTTCGTCGTTAGATACTTTATATCAATACTTTAAAATGGTTAGTTTAGTTTTATATGAGCTTGTCAGTTTCTACTTTGTCTTCCGTTGACCTTTATTTAGAAGTAAATAGTAAAAAATAAGAACACTTTTAAGCCGTGCTATTGCTACTGCGAGTCTTTTCAAGCCATTAGATATCTAGGGGCATTGCTCTTGACATTTCCAGAAGCAAGATGCAAGAAGGAATCAGCGTCTTTGATTTGTTGTCAAATTTAATTCTCAACTCACAACTTGAGTATAAAAAGCAAGATGCAAATGGACTTTCATCAAATGCATTTCACTAGTCAATCTGAAATCATCGATTACTAAACAAATAAACCCAGCTTTAGTTCCATAGTCGCAATCTAGTCATAGGAGCTATGCCGAAAATAACAAACAAGTCGAGTCGGGCTGGACTCCTATTTCCTGTGGGCCGTGTCAGACGCTACCTCCGAAAGGGCAATTACTCTGAGCGATCATCAGAGTTTGCTCCAGTCTATCTTGCTGCCGTTTTGGAATATTTAAGTGCTGAGGTTCTTGAGTTGGCAGGCAACGCCGCTCGTGACAACAAGAAAGCTAAGATCACTCCCAGACACCTTCAACTCGCTATCCGTAACGACGAAGAATTGAACAAGCTCTTTGATGGCGTGACCATTCCTCAAGGAGGTGTTCTACCAAACATCCAGGCTGCGCTCCTCCCCAAAACGACCGAGGGGAAATCTACCGAATAAAAATGAACTTTTAAAGCGTTCATTTTCACACCCGCAGCCCCTAAGGGCCAACTAAACTACAACAATTACTTTCCAAAGAACTAAAAATACATTATTTTTTCTGCAACTTCGATGTTTCTTTAAGCCATATTTTTTGAACAACATACACTGTACAAAACTGAGTACAAAATTATAATTACGCAGTTAATTACAATTTAGGTTAGCATAAACTCTCATACGATATTAATTGAATTTAAAATTAACCACTCATTGTAAATGAATATATTATTATACGTCATATTAAATTGTATTACAATTATGCCATAGCCAGTCACCAGTTCATGCGACGTTAATATTAAATTAATTTATTATAAACACATTACCTACATTGCAACCCATTTACGTTTTTTGAGCATTGTTGATTTTCATCTGTAACATTGCAGTGCATTGATTGAATTAATCAAGCTTTATAAGTACTTTGTACTTTATATATGCAATTAATTAATTTTCAGTGTTCATCATGAAATCTATTAGGTTTAGGTGTGAATTTTAAAATAGAAAAAACGTGCCCAAATTTATTGAAAACAAAACTGTATTGAATATCTATTGTATAATATCCTCCATTAATTGGAAAAGTTCGTCTTACAGTACATGTTTTTGAAACTTCAGATTCGGACTTTTTAAAATCGAAGAAAGGTTGGCCAAGGCATTCCAAATTGTCACAGACGTTTATCAAATCGCACGTTAGTGCGGAGAAACTATAGAACATAGAAGTCACATCACATCCACTTTGTATCTCCTAGCTGAGAAATGATGTGAGCTGCTTAAAGGTCGCTGGAAAAACGTCCAGCTCTAAATCCTTAAAGTTGGAAGCGTCCAATTCTTCAATTGTCAGGCGTTTCAGGGCCGGAAGTGCCTCATAGAAGATGACCTCGTACATTGCTAAGGGTACTGATATCCGGCTCATCTTCAACTCTTGGATTTGATATCCATAACTGTTCAAAAACTCATCACTATTTTCATCCTCCAAAAGACACTTCGGTGAAAGTCAGCGCAAACTTGGAGTTTGTAACTTTCAACTCCATCTTCATCAGAGATTCCATGCTCATTAATTTCTGTTCATCAACGTTGTATGTTGTATCCAAACCCTTCTTCAATGTAAACTCCAAACTCCATTGCGCATTGTACATGAAGTCGGATTTGGTCATTGCTGATCGAGTTTCATCAGTGACTTGCACACTCTCAAAGACGCAGCAAATCATTTAGCTTCAAGTAAATACTTGAAAATATCGTGGGAAATCTGAAAAGACATTTAGCGGTGAAAGTGAACTATTTAATTATCAATTAAACAACATTTCTTTAAAAATTCACTTCATTCTCTTACCACTTCCACTGGAATATCGAGTAAACTTTTCCTTTCCATTTCAACGCCTTTCCCATGAATTGTTTGACAAAAATTCAACAATTTCACTCAAAAATTAGTTATTATTGCTTTCTATAGAGAATTGTGCTAGACAATAATTATGTAACTCTAATCAAAACTCGATTGACAACTTTCAGTAGGTCACTCCAATGCAGTCAGCAGTCCAACGGAAAACTAATGAAATGGACGCAATGACATTTTTTCTTCTTTCTTTCCTTCTTAACTTCACATTTACGTTCAACGTTTTCACTTTCACCTAATATGCTTATTATGGGCTTTCATTTTGAAAGGTCAAAGTGCCGAGTGGAAGACAAATGTGAAAAAACATTGCATCTCATTTCTTGCCAATGTAAAAATTTGCATGAGCATGAAAGGAAAATTGCATGACATGACAACATGTAAAGGAAGACTTTGATCTTTGATGGGGGACGAGATTAATTGTGACCTGGGTGGGGCTAACTGAGAAAAACTCTTAATCAACCACCTGCACCTCGAAGTTCCAGCCTGGAACCTGGAGCAGATTCAGCAGATCATAAATTGGCAAGAGTGCCATTTGAGCAAACGAAAATTGGTTTTAATTTATTTCAATGTTCTATTCTAACTTTCTCTTGTGCTGTTAATGAAAATAGCGGACATGAAACGGGAAGTTCAGAGAGAAGGAAGGAAAATGAGGGGAAACGCCAATTACAATTACAATGGTACTACTCTGCTTTTGTGTGCATGAATCCGGCAATGAAAGAAGAAACGAGAACGAGAAATGAAGGTGAGAGAACTTGAAGTGTTGAAATTGTAAAAAAATTAAATGTAAGTCAGCTCAGTTAATTAAAATCTTCAAATTCTGCTTAATATTTTGGTTAATTAATTTATTTGCAAATCCCGGTCACATACATTCGCTTTCGTTTGATTTATTGAACTTCAATATGAAGGTCGCACCCGCACGTCGCACGTAATTGCAAATGATAAAACAAACACAAAATGCGTTCAGAGCAAAACAGAAACGAAAAGCAACAAAACAAACAAAGAAATATTATATAAACATAAACAAAATGCGTTAAGATTTAAGATTAATGTTTCGGTGTTTCTAGAAAGTTTCTACTTGTATGTATTTACATGTGTACTATTCCGGTACTGGGAGATCCCCAACGCTCACTCTTGGGCAAGTTGGGGGTCCCTAAGCAGTACACGAGTCTTTCGCTCTTTTGCGTCTCTCGGTACCGGTTTTAGGTCTACTGTATGTGGGTGGTGGGTTGAGGTGTAGTTTTTGGGTTTCCAAACCAGTAAAGGTTGCTCGAGAGTACATGCAAAGTTTCAAAAAGTACTTTCAATTTGAAAATATTAATCTTGATGAAATGGAAAATGTGCACGTACAAATGAGGCTTGTTACAAATAAGGAAGCTTACCAGCATTGCGTTAACAGAGGAGAAAGGAATGCTGAGAAAAAATGATTGCGCCGAGCAGTAACACTTGATTCAAAGTATATTTTATTTTATGAAAATGGATTGTTAACTTTGTTTTTGTTATGCTTGATTAACCATTTTTGTAATTCAATGTAGGTATAATTAATCATTAATTTTATGTATAAATAATACCGCAGTGGTAAGTTTTATAATAACTGCCTAGTTGTGATTCTAGAAATTATAATGGATTTAAAAAACAATCAAGGTTGTAGAATTTGATACGTCATAAGATAGTTTTACTGTAGGCTTTCAAGTGTGTCAATGTAACCCATGGTAGAGTACAAATTTAAAAGAAAATAATTTTCATCGAGAGTACACGGGTGAAATGAATTTAGTGTAATGATGTTCTTTGATGTCTAATCTACAGTTTCATGTCCAAAGCCACATATACTTGTGGGGCAATGTGCGAAATAATTCTGCTGCAAAATTAAGAATTCTATTTTTAGTGTAGCGCCTTTATTTATAAATTTCTGGGGAACTCTTCGTCCCAAATTCTTCTCTTCTTCACAATCTTTTGGCTACAATTATCTATTTGTATGCGTACTTTTGTTAATAAATCATCGCTTCATAAACAATTTATGATGCTTTTATCGCAACTATTTATATACACTTTGGTGTTTGGAAAGCGTTGGGGCAATCGGGAAAATGTGCCTTTTTGACATTTCGCCAATGTGCGATATGGGTTTAATGGTTATTTTCGAACACTGTGGACATTCTGACAAATATTAGTTTTAGTCTCATCCGGCTAAATTTGGTGGCATTGTTATTGCACTACAAACAATATGCAAAAAAATTATTTTTTGAAGGCGTACAATTTCATTCACTCTTTATTGTATCATCAATTGCAAAATCACGTCAAATTGGTATTTATTGTATATGTATGTTTCTAAATCACTTGATCATGCCATACTCGACCTTGACTTGTGGACTAAACTTTCCAATATATTGCAAAACTTTGCAACTGCTCTTGCTTCCGCTTTTCAATGTTTCTGAAAATGGTCCGCTGAAATAATTGCGTATGAGTGGTGGTTGCTTTCCACAGAATTCCCTATCAATTCCAGTAAACTTCTACAATCATTATGCTGAAAGTCTGACAATCATTTAAGAGGCGCTTTCTTATCAACAGTAGTACTACTAAAACTCATTGACAATGTGGTATGCAAATATGATCAATTTCTATGATAATGTTTTTAAATACTAGCATATCATGAAGATTTGTTCGTATTAACGGCCAATTTGTGCAACTAAAAGCAACATTTTTTAAATTCAGTACTAAATCAGGCAAACTGAGGTTTTCTCAAACGGTTGAAACAATATAAGATACTACAAATTATGCTCTATCAAACAATTATTTTTTCTAATAAATACATCTGGCTAATTTAAAAATAATTGTTTTACAATAGCAAGGTAATGGACGGCAATTTAAGTACAAAAGGCCAGAAATGTAATTGCATCGTTGCCATTTGAAAAGTATGGTCAGAAATATATCATATGTTTAGCCATAACTGTCCTGTAAACATCCAGTTATTTTTTGTATCGTAATTCCGGCACACTGAGGTTTTTCCAATACCAATTGTGGTACCTGAGGTACTGCTGACCATCCTCATTCAGGTGCTTTGTTTACCTAATTAATATCCCTGGCGGTTTTTTAAATAGTTGTTTTAGATTGAGAAGATTATGGGTTTAATTTGGACAGAAATGGTCACCTATGGCACCACATCAGTGGCACTATATAGCGTGGGCATTGATGTATGATATTTGTGGCCTAGGAGGCCATGTCAATTATTCATTATTGTTTGTATCGTAAATTTGCCCGACTAAGGTTTTCAGTTACGAATGGGGCAAGATTAGATATTACCAAGTCTCCTCTATTAGATAATGATACTTTCTAATGAATACATCTGACGATTTTTAAAATAATTGTTTTACAATAAGATCATGGACAGCTTAAACTAACCTAAAGGTCAAACATGTCATTACATCATTGCCATTGGAATGTATGGTCAGATATGCATTGCAATTTTCGCCATCAACTGCTTCGAAAATTTCGAAAATTATACTTTCTATCTTAAATCTACCAGACAGGTTTTTATGTACGAATGGAGTTGCATGACATACTGTTGACGTTGGTCAATGAGGTGCTCGTTCTGTCTTTTTAATATCTCCAACCGTTTTAAAAATTATTGTTTTATATTACTAAGGTGATGGTTGACAGTGGCCCCTCAACTAAAATACAGATAAATGAGTAGTACACTTTTTATCCGTTTTAATTGACATCCAAAGTACGTGGGAAAATCAGATAAAGCTGTATAAGATACTACAATGTCTAAATGACAAGTCCACTTCTAAAATACTCCATGTTTGTGGGGCCAATTCTAACAATTGTCAAAAAATGAAATGGAAAGTTTAAAATAAATGACTCCAGTATTTGGGTATTAGCGACATTGCAGTTTTTGCCTCTTACTTCAATTTTAATTAGCTGGCATTTAAAATGTATGTAATTGAATACACTGGTACAAATTTAACGCAGTTCTAGTGCAATACAAAGAACAATCGTGGACCAAATCAAATCTAGTTCACTTCATGAATGTCTAAATAACACAATGACATCTAAAGTAATAAAGATTTGTGGGCTACTTTATGCAAAAGTTTAGGAAAGTTTATTGATGAGAGGATTACTAGTTATATAAAATAGTACAAATTCAAAAGTGCATAATTCTAACAAAAAGAACAATTGTAAACACAGCAAAGCTTAATTATATACCCTGACGTCTAAATGACTTGGACGTATCCAAATCACTCCTAGTTTGTGGGGTCATTTTGGTGAAAAATAAGTGTTTTCAAAACGTCTGTAGCAAAAGTCCAGTTATTCAGATATAATAATTTTAATTTCATTTTACCAATTTGTACACACAAGCAGCTACGTCAAGTTACATATTAAAATACTTTACACAAAAGTAGTTATCAAATTCATATAAACTCTTAATCTGCTATTCTACGGTACGAACAAAAATCACAATTCATAAACCATTATTAAAACTAATACAACTTCAAAGTAAGACATATTAAACTAAAAGTAACAATTATAATTCAGTTATTTCAATGCATGTCATCGTTGAAAAAGTCAAATTCTAAACTTTGCATTGTAAAAAATGCATTATCTTTATTTATTTCGATTCTTTATCTATGATGATACCATGCCTCCGCACTTTCGTTAATGGCAATTTGGATGCACCTGCGCTTAAACATTATACGTTGGTAGTTGGTGGTAAATATTATGTCAAGAAGGTTGTTGTTCCGATGAAACCACGAACCAAGTGCTCCTACAACAATTGCATACGCATATCCATTTTTAACACCGTTTTTTCCTACATACGACTCTGCAATCTTCTTATAACCTTTTAGCTTTCCTTTTTCACCCTCACCAACTTTCTCTGCGTACGCCTCCTCTAAATGTTCCATGGAGCTTTCATAAGGAACCGTTACGTCGACTACATAGACGGTGTCACCCTTTTGGAAAATGACGTCTGGATATCGATCGTCGATCCTCTCTTCTCTCTTTATTATGTTAAATCCGCGACTTTTAACTTCGTCACAAAGAAGATCAAGTATCTTTTTATGCCGATTATTTCTAATGGTTTGAGTGAATACGACAAGATCCTATAATGTGCCCAATTGTCTCTACTTTATTCTCTGTATCGTTTAGGTTGAAACAATGTCGACAATTATGATCACCTGCGTTCCATGTTCTTGCGTTCACTGGTAACAAACTCAGCCTTGCATCGAAAATAAAATTCCAGGCTTTAAAGGTGTAGCCGTTTGGGTTGTGTAAAAAATAATTGCTGCTGGGATCTTTCGATAAAGCGAAGAAACATTTTTTTTGCAGAGTCGTCTTTTCCAGAAATACCTCAAATCTTCTGTTTCGAGTAATCTCCCGGAGTTTTTTAACAACGGTCTTCCTATCGTTTTCAGTCAAAGTAAAAGGGTTCTGCAAAGCCGTGGTTGGGATTATGTCCATTGTAGCGGTTTCTTCAGTGACGGTCCATTTAACACGAAAACTTGTTTTTTCCATTTTCTGCCCTGTTTGAACTTGCTCCTTCGATGCAATTCTGGCCTTTGTCCAAACAGATTGGATGGACAAACTTCCCTCTGTTTCAGCAGAAAGGAACTTTTCGACGTCTTCAAAAGATGCAGGCGTTGCACTACTCTTTGTTCTGGCATACATTTTGACGTCCTCCCTGCTCTTCTTTCGAATAACTGGATCTTTTGATGTTAGCAACTTAAATGCGTTGTCAACGTTGAAAATAAAAAAGTCGTCTCCACAACAAGGAATTCCCAAGCCTCCTTTTTTTGCATTTGAATGTATGAAATTGTCGGAAGCACTTTTATTAACATGAACGCAATC
>VYYJ01005167.1:0-11661 GCA_021029165.1 Cyphoderus albinus
CTACACAACTAGTATCAATGCATTTTTATAAATGAAATATGAAATGTCGTTACAATATATTTTTTATTTTATATATTTTTTATTTCAATATAGAATAAATCTATGTGTCTTCTACTACTACTATTTTATTACTACGTACGTCATTACTAATTTTTTGCTTTTCAATTTTTTTATTACCAAACATTAATTTTCAAAAATTACTTTCTTTTACTCTCATTTCCACTACTTTTCAAGTACCCTTGTTTTTGTCGAATTAACATTTAAAAAACAAAAAAGCAAAAAATAGTTTTGATTATTAAATCCTCACGAATATCAAACATTTACGTTTCATATAGGTTTAATATAATAATGTCTTCTTTCGTTTCTCAATCATGTCATTCAGAGAATCATATCGTGCATTAATTAAAGAGTATCAATTCCTCTTGCATCCTCTCCAACAATTTTTACATCATACTAATAATAATAACTATCCTAATCAGAGGCATACATCTTTTCTACATTATATAAAAAGTATTTATATAATGTAGTTGTATTGAAATTGAAATAGGTGTAGGTTGGGTAAATAATTATGTATAAATGGATAATAACATTTTCATTTCATGTCTACAGAAAGAAAGCAGATTTAATGTGATGTAAAACAATAAGCATAATTACACCGTTTTTCAGGCATCATTATAACAATATTCTTATTATTTTTACATGTTGCAGTCAACGTTCAGTTATGTACCTAATAATAATCATTATTGTAGATAGATAATATGTTTTTATGTAACAATAAATTCACTCTCCCAAATTCTAACTTACAAATATTCTTTTTTATAAAGAGTAATAAACATTTTCACCCACTTTTTATACTCGCCGAAAAATGGATAGTTCTTATTTTAAAGTATTGTACAATTATTACATTTTACATAGTAAGATAGCTTGTTTATTAAGAACTCTACATACACTTTTACAGACTCTAGTAGATGATGCTTTCCAAAAATAGCAAAAACACATTTAAACATAAGACTTATTACAGGTATTATTAGCATTATGGAAAAAAGAAATATCTTCTCGACACTAGTGCGAATCAAGTGGTACAGGTTACAAATATCAAGCTCACCCATTTATAAAAATAACAAACATTCAACTCTCCGCCTCCTTGACACAGATTTTCCCTAGATTTACGAGCATCTTTCAACTCTCACTACTGCTTATTCAATAGTTAACGCTTATTACAATAATAATAATGATCATTTTACATAATGTGTAAAACAAGGTAATAAGGATAATTAAGAATCATTATTAAACAAAAAAATCAACTACTGTCATCTACATGATAAATCAATCAAGCAAAAAATAATAGCATACAAGAAAAATGTACAGTACACAATAATATGTATATATTTATAAATGTGTATATCGTCATTATATTTTTGTTCCATTCACGTAATTTAGAGCAATAAAGTTTTTTAAGTGCTGTCTAACACACTAAATTCATACATAAACAATAAGTTTTGATTGAATCGTTTTCAACATGATAGCATATTTGAAGCATACTCATTTTTATAATTAATCAACATTAATTAACTTTTAGCAGTCATTCTAATTAGAAATGAATAATAATAGTGTAAAGGTAAATTTTGTTTGCTTAGTTATTACAAGTTATGCTACTACTACTACTAGCTAAGGAGTTAGTCAAATTACTCATGCTACTGCTCGTGCTTTCTAATCTGCTCCGCAGTTGAGCGTTCCTCTGTCTGACTTGCATCTCCTCCTTCTGTAGCCGCTTCTCCTGATTTCTCAGTCCTTTGATGTACTCTTCGGCCCTGCGCAAGATCTCCACTTTGCTGCACTTCGGGATTTTCGCGAGTGGAGGGACGAGTTTCTTGAGATTTTCAAAGCTATTTCTCAAGTCTATTCTTCGCATTCTCTCCATGTTGTTGTGAGCCTTGGTCTTCTTTTTCGTGGTGGTCGCGCCGCCGGAGGACGAGTTCGAGGAGGACGACGACGAAGGCGACGAGGAACCGGAGGTGGAGGAAACGATTGTGGAGGACAACAACGGACTGCAACTTCCATCCATATCTAGAGGACTCAGTGCGGGTGTGATCTCAATTTTAGGAGTCTTTAACGTGTGCGGCCGTTTTCTCACATTGTGATTTGGCTTGCTCTGAACAGTTGTTATCGTTCTGCTGCCGCTGGAGGATGAGCATTGGCTAGCCACAATGGCTGCTGACTGGAAGGACGCAGTACTTAGGACACCTTCAAAAACAACAAAAAACGTACCATTTTAATTTATTGCTTCTGCGAATCTCATTTCAAGCCACATTAAGATTGCTCCAGCAAGATATCCCCGGGCTTTAATCATCTCCACCTACCTTTCACAGAGTCTGAGCCAGTAAATCGAATAATCTTCTTGTTCGGTCCAAGTGGACTCACAAGGAACGACTTTTGTTGAAGCGTCTCCATCAAATCTTTCAGCGGAACCAGAATCTTCGTCTTCTTAGGAGCTGCGCCTCCGCCAACCTTATCTGTCTGTGGCTCCGATTTCACGATAATTCCTACAAAATTAATAAATCAAAAAAGATATAATGAATGTGTCTTTGATCCCTATCTCATTTCCTTCCTATAAGTCAATTTAAACAAATAAAAAACCAGTTTCATATCTTCAAATGACGCAAAATGAAAAGTGAGCTTACGACTTACCTTGAATAATTTTTCTCGGTTGTGAGGAAGCAGACATCGTTTTACTCTTGTTATTGGCAACATCCTTTGCGTATTTATCATCGTAGGCGAGTGCATACCGGTGATCATTGTCGAACGCGATTCTGAACTCCTCCATCTGCCGTTTCTTCTTCGCCTCCTCAGCAGCAGCGGCCGCCACTGCAGCAGCCTCCGCCTCTTTTTGAGCAGCTTTCAAACTATCTCCAGGAGTTGTTACGGTTGCACTCGTAGTAGGAGTGGTCACAATGCTCACCTCGTCCAACTTTTCCTTCTCCTCGAAAAGAGTCTCGAATGTGTACTCTTGCTTCCAGTTCAATCCCCCCAGCATCGCGCTCGGACTCAAGTTCATGTCGCCACCCAAGTAGCTGTTCCACATGCAATCCTGCTTTATATTCGGGATCTCGTTCAGAAACTCATCGTCCAAATCATAACGTCCCTTCTTGGACTGCGGCTCCCCACCAAACAAGTCATACTCGTCACCCTCGGTCATATCATCCGAGACCGAGAAATCACCGGTGTCATCCTGTGGCTCTGTTTTCAAGCTATCAATGAACTTCTCCACGCTCTTTGCTGCGGAGGAACTCGTGCTGGACAAGGCCTGCATCTGCACCTGTTCGCCAAAATTGTCCATGTGCTCCAGCAACTGCTCGTCAATCTCGTAGTTGATAAGTTCCCCGCTATTTTCAATCAAATTCTGCAACACTTGCTCTTGATCCTCATTCACATGCGGCAAAACCAGCTCTTCGTCAAATCCAACTTCCGCATGCTCCACTTTAATCTGGCATTTGTTATCATCCTGCTCAAGAATTTCCTCCTCTCCAGTGATAACCTCCTCTTCAATCTCTTCAGTAATGCTGCTACTACTGCTACTGCTCTCAGGTGCCTCAGATTTCACCGAGCTTACCATGAATGTCTCAGTTTCCTCAAACTCAGAGTCCGCCAGCATTTTCGGGGACGATGGATTCGTCGGCGGAGGAGACAAATAGCTGGCTTTGCAGTTAGCCAACAAGTGGTCAATCATACTTTCTGCATGTTCCGTTTCTGACATGCTCCCGTCTGCGTCAGACAAGCAAAACATCAGTTCATAATGCTCCAGAGGCTCTTTTTAATCAGCAACTCCAGCGTCTTGTTTTTGACACTGTCATTGTGCTTTTTACACTTACCATTTCCCAACGGGTCAAATCCGAGTTCTGTCAACGCATTATTGATGGAGATTTCCTCCGAACCGTCTTCTGTCGCAGTGAAATCTGCTTCTTCGCACCACAGCTCGAGCAGATCGTCCAGAAGCGGCTCTGGAATTCCTTGGCTGGTAGAATACTCTTCTTCGTCATCATAGTCCTGCATCGTCTCATCGAAGCCCATCGAGGCATTCGGAGACCGAGGCGGAGTCGGCAGAGTCATGTCTGACGACGATGACGGCGAAGAGCCTGACGAGGTGGACTGTGTCACCGACATGGTGCTGTAGTCGTCCATATTCACCCACAAATTCGAATGCTTCTGTTTTCGCCGATTTCCTGTTCCCATTGAAGTAGACATCTGTAAGTCATAAAAAATCAGTCAGTCTTTAATCTACTTCCAAAATCTCCTTCCCAGAACTACATCAAAAGCACATAAAACTTCATTCATTGGAAAAATCAGCAAGCGGCGTAACTCAGTTAACCCCATTGTCTTTAGACTTTTCAAAGCTAGGCTTTTTGGAATTTGTTCAGTTAAATGGAACCCGTCTCACCACTTCAATTCTCTCTGCTCTCTAAAGTAAAAAATTAAGTCCTGTCCTTTCAAACAAATGCAAGTTCTTCCACTTAAGAGCAAGCTATACCTACACATAAAACTTTCTCAAATAAATCCCTATTGTCCACTTGAAGTCAAACTCAAACAAACCTTTGTCTTCCTTTCATCGAAAAAGGATTTCTTTTCCTCTCTCTCTAAAAGCAACTCCTCTCAATTGTATGTGCTTCCAGGAAGGAATGCACATAAACGCTTTTAATAATAATACCAAAGAAAAAGAGGCAGGGCGCAGGAGTAATTTTAAACGTAAGTAAAGTGCATCGGTTAATAATAGACGCTTTAACAGCTTCGCTTCAATGCAGCAGAATGTGAAAATACCTTGAATTTAGACCTGCTATACACCAGCAATTCTCAGAGAAATCAACGAGGGCTTCTTCGTTTCGTTCGATTCAAAGTAATTCCAAAAATAGACCGTCTCAAGTTAAACTAACCAAGAAATTAGCATAATTCTCCGACAATAATCAGTGCTGTACTAAACGAAGAGATAAGTCTTTCTCACATACAATTACACACAGACAGCCAAAAGGAAGTTGCTGTGGGCATTTATTTGCATCTTTCAGTAAAGAAGCAGCATTTTATCAGAGAAAACCGGCCTTTTGCTCCTCTCTGGCTCTTGGGCACGTTATGCTCACATGATTGTTCAAAATTCTGCCTGACTTCTTCAAACCTCAGGCTCCTGGCTTTTTCGCCTCTAGTTCTAGTTCGATATTTCTAATACAGCTTACAATTTTTCGTTCGTCTGCTACACACACACACCTCCAAGGAATATCTACAAGTTACAAGGGATCATTATCATCACCATCGCCACTTTCTTTGTGAGGAGATGTGAACTCGTGTCTCGTCAGCAGGAGACCTTCGCCTTTTGCATAGCCACCTCGAACCACCGCATTATCCTAATAAAGTGTATTTCATGCATCCTCCTCCTCCCATTCATTTGCTTCCTACTGCACCAAGAAAAGCCTTATAATCACTCACTCACTCACTACCCTCTTTCAACAATCCTCCCAAGAGAATCTCTCTGAACGAATGAACTACGCATGAATAACAATCAAGTTATTTAAACCTATGAACCAAAATCTTATCTTACCACTAAGCTCTGCTAGATAGACTTCGCTTTAACTAACTTTACATTTTCAAATCGAAAAAGGCGAAAAAATGAAAACGCAAAACCCAGGAAGGAACTACGCCATGCCATAAATATTATATAGCCACCGGTTCAACAATTCATCTCAACTCTAGACTAGACTCTTTTAGATGCTCCATTCAGAATTCAATAATGCCAATATAACTTTTATTGTACTACTCAGCCAGGTACAATGCTTCCTTTCAAACTTTCAAAGTAACACACTATCGCACCAATAAACCAAATATGGACTTAAGCTCTTCGCTTGCTTGACTCATCAAATCTGCCTACACACTACAAGAAGATGTACCTTCGAAATTTTATTCTCTTATTCTTCCCATTCATTTAAGTATTATTACATTCTGTACAATATTGTGCTCATCAATGTTCTCTCTCTCTCTGGATGTAAATGTCATCTAATAATCATCCAATGAATCATGCACAACAATCATCTCACCTCCACTCACATCCCCATCGCTTTCTCTCACAACTGACTTATTTAGTGATTCATGCAAAGGAATGTACCACACTACAATAAATAATACTTAAACAGTGATTTACTTTGCTCCTGGCATGCGTTTCCCAATTATTAGAAAAGTCCATAATTTTTCCATACAGAAGAGAAAAAAACATACTTTATAATTTTTCCACAAAAATAAAAGAATAACAAAGAAAAGGCGAAGAGCAGAGAGAAAACGTAAAAAATACGTCGGTTTCTCTCGCTCCATTATTTTCTTGTCACTTAACCCGAGATGTCGTTCATTCTTCGAAAAAGAACGAGTAAACCAGTTCATTGAAAACCTCCTGCTGCTCTTTGCTTGCTCAATGTCCAATAAGTCAACCAAAAAGCAAAGACAGAAACAAAAAAGCCTCACAAATCACACTGCTACTTTTTTCGACCCTTTTTACTTGCCACTTACTTTGGCTACATTATTTCATTTCATTGGAAAAAGACGCAACTTATTGAAGCAGCGTAACCTTATGCAACTGAAGAGAAGCCCAGTGTTACCCTACATTCATTGAAAATCAGACTCAAGGCACAACAAGTGACCTCTCTCTCTTCACCAGTTATTTCATTGCTCCCTTCACGCTTGCTTCGTCTTATCCTTCCTTATCACTTTTACATTATTCCCCTAGACCAGACCCTTTTCATCATCGTTTCCCTTACTTATTATCAAATCCAGATCACATCATCACCAGCGTGTAACAACAAGCGATAGGGATTTCATTCAATTCAACAACTAACACTAACACAAAGAAAAAAGAAACCAACGCCGTTCTCCTTTAGAAGATTCCTTGTTCCGTCTTATCAATTTACACATTTTGCTCACTCATACGTAACGCAATACGTAATCTTTTAAAAACCAGAGCAAACTCATCCTCATCATCCCGAACAGACGCTTCTTCGCCTTCTTTCTTGCCCAACAGCATTTAAAAAAGAATCAAATGAAAAGGGGCATCCCATCATCTAAAATTTTCAATTCAGATCGCCCTTTAGCATTTATATTATAAGAAGACCCTTCTTCTTTTACTTCCTCCACTTCCCTGCTTTCAGCATTCAAAGTAGCGCTTTCTCAAGTAACCTAACGTAACATCCATAACCTTTACTATTCCACTTTAAAAGGAAACTCGAAAAATACCTCATCTCCATTCCATCTCCAACTCAGTCTTCTCTTTTGTTCCTCCATCAATTCAATTCACATAGGTATTTATTCAATTCAGAAAAAGGGTCCTTTTCAACAAAGGACTTCTCTCTGTCCAACAAAGGAGAACGCAGCCGAAAGCAACAAGAAGCGAAGCTCGGTTCACCTCTAAAAATCCTTTTTTCACTTCAGCACAAAATATTTTTTTCTTTAACAGTAATCAACAATAAACAATTTTCAGCTACTACCTCAACATTCGTTTCAATGCATTACTTAAGAAGAAGTCCACCACCGGCATCCAGATGTTAGTTTTACGACGATGCCACGCCACGCAACCGAGCGTTTTCATGATACTGATGATTATTATTATATTAGGTACATGATGCCGGCTATGGCTAAGGTACCTCCACTCTTCTACGCAATACCTGTCCAAACCTGAACGAAGATGATAATGAGCAACTTCTTAAGAAGCCTTCTTTATTATCCGGGCAAACTGCGCTTCTTATTAAGCCCAAACTAAAACCTACACAAAAAACCAAGTATCCAAGCTAAAAAGAAGTTTCAAAAGAATAGGAAAAGGCCCGGTGCATCATGCAACCTATATTCTATTCATTTATCTTTTTCTTCAAGGAACATTATTATTACGACTATTATTATTAAATAACCGTTTTAAAAACCTACGTCTCCAGCAACACTTGGGGAGAGTGAAATAAAAAAAGACGCTTCTTCTTCTTCTTCAACAAACACGCTTTCACAAAAAAGATGAATGTCCCCACACACCTGGCCTAGCTTCATCTTTTTTTCTTCCTCCTTCAACTCACAAACGCAAAAACTCTACTACGTAACAACACCATCACATCTCTCTCAATTCAATACGATACTACAATATCATAATCCTATAACAATCAACGACACGTAATAATAACTAACAATACAATATGAACCTTCCAAATCGAAATCGCAAGGAGAAGAGAGAAAACGGAAGGCAATGATGCATCACATCATGTCATATTATCAGTCATGACGAAATTATCCAACATAAACTCCAAGTCTCTGAAGGCTTTTCCCTCTTTTCTTCAATTTCTTCAATAAAACGAACAAGCTAACATCTAAACAACAATTGTGAGTGAGTGAAGGTTTTACCTACACGGTAGTTGCCGCCGGTATCGAACACACAATCAAAATTATATCGCGTGCTCCATGCATAACATTGCAAACTACATTAGTTGAGAAACAGCGAGTAGATAATTACAATTACTACTCCACTACTCTTGCCTAATAACGAACGAGCCAACTACTACAATATTGGAGCATCGAATCCAACCGGCGAAATAAAACATGCAAATGATACACATGTCATGCGTTATAAACTTCTCTAATAGCAAAATCCTAATCCTAATCATGACTGCAAAAAACAACCCGACACTAACTACTCTAACACAAGAAGACAAGACAGATGCAAAGTGTAAAATGTTCTTTCTTCAAATAATAATATTTATAACGCACACAGTATACCACGTAAGGACATCATTATACTTAACTATACTCACACGTCAACTTACAATAAAGATATAGTGGCAGCCAACTATATTAGTTGATTTGATAGTGTGGTATATCGTTTCAGTCACTTCGTGTATGTATATACCGGCAAACTCGTTCCCACACGCAGCTCTTTTCTATTCACTTTTCCACCAACTTAACTAACAGAGACTCTTCTGGTGAGAGTATACTCACTCAACTCATTCCACGATACGACTGTCATCATCATACCCATCCTCATCATCATCGTTACTACACAGCCAACTAAACTAACTAACGAAAGCCGGCTTATTTTTTCCCATGCATCGCATGCACAATGCATGCTCCATTTCCGCTCATTGCGCTATTGAACAATTCACATCCTTTTCTGTCCACTATTACCAATCTTATTTACATCGATATGTAGGTTGTGGAGAACTTCAATTTGCTCTTCTTCGGGAATCTCCCCTTAATACCAAGCAAACGAACAAACGAGCATAGTAATCATCAAGGTTTGTTAATAATCGCGAATCACCTCACATTCATGTCGATTATTGAATTTAAGTGATTTTTCAAAAATGTTATTGTTATTTTACTAGTAATAATTCATACATAAAAGCCTGAGAACGCCACTTAATACCGCCACACACAATGCAAACAGACTTTTCTAAAAATCTGTTTTGCTCGGACGACACAATACCCCGACTGAATTTTCGTTCAATGCTCTACTTTCCAATAATTCCAATGAAATGAACAATGTTATTATGATAATCTGCATGCATGCAATCCCCTCACTATGATGGCATTCGTACAATAATAAATATTATAATTATAATGATATACTTAAGTGCAGTAAAAAGTACCGTTTTTCTACATTTTCCATTTCCATAAACCATCAAAAAATCATCATGCTCGCATTTATTTACTTCGTACCATGAACTCACAATTTTCCATTTGAACCAGTACAAGCCAATTCCAAGAAAAATATTTCCACTCGTGTGAGAACATACATACATAAAACTTAATGTCTCCTCTTGCAGTTTGTTGCACATGCACATATAATATGAATCCACAGGGTAATAACGATTAAAGTCCAGCAATTATAATATAAATATAAATAATCTGACTGAGTCTGAGTATTACTCACTTCATTAATATTTTGTACAGAGCCTCGTTCAAGTGGAGGATTTTCAAATTATTTTTAAATGTGTGAACACATCATGAAAATGTTTGCCTCGAGTCGGTTAAAGCAACTCTACCCTTTCTGTGTGAAGAAATGCAGCCCATTATTCAAGTGGAGGATTTTCAAATTATTTTTAAATGTGTGAACACATCATGAAAATGTTTGCCTCGAGTCGGTTAAAGCAACTCTACCCTTTCTGTGTGAAGAAATGCAGCACATTAAAGTTACAATAATGAACATCCCTAATTGCACTAATCAACCTCGTCCAATCCCGATACAAATCACTTGTGTTTCTTTCGTTTGACCAATAAAGAACACAAATCATGATAAGTGGCTTCAATTCCGTATTAGTGGCCCATTAGGCAGGCGAGAGTTGAACGAAATGAAGAACAATACGAAATATCATTGCTTTATTAAAATTTACCTCATTTTGCCAAGTCATTCTCCCACACATCAAATTACTCCTACTAGCTACGTACAATTTTCACATTTCAAAGCCTGTCCCATTATCAAAGCTTTGACTTCTCTTTAAATACGTGTGTGTCGTCAACTTTTGGAGAGCAGGTACTTATTATATTGCGTGTGTCCATTTAGAAAACCTTTTCTTCAACATTTAACTGTCATGTTCATGTCCCTGTCGTCTAGTCTCTCGACCATGTCAATCAATCGTAAAAGCGGCTTTACTTGCTCCATGAATGAGCCACACGTACAGCAATCAGACCAAAATGCCAGACCCTTTTCTGCTCATCTCTGACCCCTATAATTTATTTTTTCCCAATCAAATCATCCAACACACTACACTAAATTCTATGCAAATCATTATAATTTGGTCATTAGTTTAGTTACTCCACTCATTGCCATCAAACTATTTTTTCTTTGTCTAAATAAATCTGCTAAAATGCTCGTGAACCCAAGAAATGAAAATTCTCAGAACAAATCAAGGCAAATTAAAGGCAACTGCAACGCAACAGATTATTAGTGACCGCAACACAAAAAACCACAATCCACCCATATTGACCACACTTATGGAAATACATGATTCCCTCCATCCAATTATTATGCATCGTCGAGAAAAAGATAATAAGAACAAGATTTTTTTGCCAATTTGCCAACTGTCATTAGTGATGTGATCTGTAAGTGAGGATACCGGCCGGCGACTCTCACAAACAGCGAGAGTTCACACATTCATACAAAGTCAACCACTCAATTCAAAACGTGTCCATTCTTTTTCCTATCAACCCAGAGGAACAACGGAAACCAGTATTTTTTTTCTCTGAATTCTGAATTCATCATGACATGACACATGAGAAAGGAAAAAAGTAAAGCACAAAGAATGAATTTCGTTTATTTCAATGATGGTGATATTTGTTTCTTCTGTTATAGTTTTTTGGTGCGTGATTTCTCCCCTTTTTTATTCAGCCTGCATTAAAAAGGTTAGGTAACTTATTTCATATCACAACAAAAAAGCCGGCTACTATAAACAAGTAAACTGAGGTCAACTTAATTTTTATACGCAGCATTTGTATTTTTTATTATACAAGTTGCAACAGCTACTGAACTGAGGTTGCGTATTTACCAATATTCTCATAATCAACAATGATTCTCATTTTCTACTCCACTCCATTCCACAGTTGTTATCGATCATGATGTGATGTGAATGTGACCACTTTACTTTCCTTTTCCAAGTTGAGCATTAAAAA
>VYYJ01005168.1:0-11660 GCA_021029165.1 Cyphoderus albinus
TTTTATTTTCGTCGTCCACATTGTCTTTTTAATTATATTTAAAAACGAGAAATTCTGAGGACTATTGACGACACACAGTTAACTGAAGAAATAATTAAAGGCACAATCGTTATGCTGTAAGCACTGCAGTCGGCATCATTACATTAAATATTGTATAACCAAAATAGAAATAAGTATATAGCAAAAAAAAACTGCTACAACAACTTCTGTTTTATCTGCACCGTGTCAACTACAGTTCCTTGTCAACGTCAGCCTCATACTTTAAAAACCTGAGTGCTTGTTCGGTCAGAATATCTAGATACAGTTATTTTTTTAAAAGACCACAGGACAATGTTTAAGAATGTCAATAACCGATAAACTCGGAATGGTACATTTTTAATGACAAGCGCATCATTAGGAAGGTCATTATATTCGAATGCAAAAAAGAAACTGCATTGTCACAATTCAATTGAATCAATCGTACATATTGACAGAGACAGATACAGAGACCGGTGATTTCTTCTTTTGAGCCAAATTACAAAAACCCATGTCCTTTCCTTTTCTCTGTTAAAATCAGTGGTCGTGACTTCTCGTCACCTTTAACAAGTGAAACGTTTATCAAGCAAACGTCGAGATTGTTAAGAACAAGACACGTTTTCTCATTTTCAACAACAAGGTTTTCTTTATATAACATGTTATTTGGTTTTGGCTGCGCAGGCAAAAACCGATGATTCTACACGAAATGCAGACACCAAAAGGAATGCAAAATCATTTGGTAGTAATTAAATTTAGGTAAAAAACGAGAGCTGAATATTTGACTCGATTTGATTGCCATCTTGACCACAATTGCAATTCATGTCTACGAGCCACTAAGTCTCCTTGAGACCTTTTCGTATTAATATTTAATACATGTGTGCAAACTGATAAGAAGAATAAATGCCAGAAGCGAGGTCTTTACAAATGCTTTCATCTATTGCCTATGTTGTATGTCATTTGTCGCACTGCTCCTTCAGTTATCCTTTTCTCAAAAAATAAATAATATGACCATTCCATACGCAATGTCAAATGTCATGTGTCCTGCCAGCATTTTATCGTTTTGATCACATAAATATATTATTATCGCGGCTACTTTTTATTTTTGTTGATTTGTGCTGGTCTAACGAATAGCACGTCGCAGCAACGAAATGATTTATTTTAATTGAAAAGAGTGACGTGACATGAATGAGTGAAATATACTCTAATAAGATTACTCCTATGGTAAACCAAAAGTTTAATGGCAATAATAATAATAATGAGAAAAGAGTAAAGAAAAGGACTGTCATGTGTCCGGCCAAGCAAATTTTCAGGAATGACCTCTGGCTAATTATTGTTAGCTCTAGGTATTGCATATTACTTTGCTACTTTCCGAAGTAAGTGTAGAGGGATCAAGGTGACATGCCACGTAAAATAAATACCCTTATCACCATCAGAAGATTATTATTACTTTGATTAAGAACAGTCTGAAATGCGAAATGTTTTCTATAATCAATTCGTTCCCGTTTTTTTATATTCTTGATTTTTTCACTAACAAAAGCGACATTAGCCAGAGGCAAGAAGCACGTTTTGACTTTTTTGTGGTGGGGATTGAGAAAAAGAAAATTGACAGTATAGATTTCATCCGCTGCATTATTACATCAGAGATTTGATGAAAACTAAAGTTGATATTCACGAATTGAAATGTGAAACCCCTTTTTACACTCAAAATACAAACAAACATCCGCATCATCATTATCATCATCGGAGTGATTTAAGTACGCAAGAACATTATTTAAAGGCCGTCATTAGACAGGATTCAACTTCTCCCAGGAGTAATCTATCTAACGTAGCATTATCGTCGACCTCATCAGCAGATTACCACAGTAGCGAGTCTGTAGTTTGCTTGCAGCGCCTATGTCAGCACCGCGAAATCCATACACAAAAATCCGCTTTTTTTCTTACAATGATCATGTGAATTTTAAACAAACAAAAATATCTAACTTATCTAAATCTTTCAAGCCGAAAAAACAAGAAACAAACCAACAAAGCTTTTTTCCCTTAACTGTAAAACATTTTAGGTATTTAAGAAAGTAATTCTTTCAATGTATTACAAATGCATAATTCTTTCTCCTTTTCATAATACGTAGAATGGTTTTGTAAGGAGCTTGCTGTTTATGAATTTCTTGAAAGAGATGCAATCCTTTCTGAGACCCTGTAGGCACTACATGACACCAACATTATAAAATTATAAAACGTTTTTAGAAAAGAACACGTTATTTCAATATTGCCCAAGAAGTTTTATGAATCCTACGATCTCCTTCTTTGTCCATCATAAATGCAGTGTAATAAAAAGCGCGACATCACGTTCAAACAACCGGCAATAAAGCCATCATAAGTTCTATAGTCCCAGTTCCCAATCCTTCTCATCATTTTTACAATTTTACAAAAACTCGCCTTTGAGGAGACTCCAAGAAAATAATCGTGGTCCTCTATTTAAATCTTCGTGTCTCATTTTGAATTTATATTTTTCTTTGCAAAGTCACCCAAAAATAGATAATTGCAGGTTGCCTATTGCCATATTTATTTGCTTTAAGACATTGACATAATAATCACAGCACAAAGGTAATTATGTTATCTATTCATCTTTATGGCTTTTCTATTACTATTTTTATTTGAAAACACGCACAAACAAATGAACAACATTGAAAGTGAGCGTTATATTTGGGAGCAAAGAAGGTAAAGCAATGTAAAGGCAATTAGGTGATGCGTTCCGTTTTTCAATTGCTGTACAATTGCCATTTATTAACTATTTGTACTAATAAATCATAATAACAATAATCATTTTCATCTGTACGGTAAGAAAGGAGCCATGAGAAAATATCCCATAAAAGGCGCTCGCCAGTTGTGAGTCACAACCAATCTTTTCAAAAGTAGTAAAGTAATTGACAAGCTTGGGGTAACATAATATAAAGGATTCTTTAACTGTGTTCCTTCAAAATAAACTTGACTCTTTGTCTCGATCAACTGAAATTTATTTTTTTGCAACCATATATTTATTAATATTGGCAATGAATTTGCTGATGACAAAAAGTTTATCTTTTCAAGAAAAGGTAGAGGACACCGTCCAATGTTTGTGACTCATGCTGACGTGTTCATTGTGAATTGTACATTTGATGGTGATATGAGATAAATAATGATATCATCAGTCACTCTTCTTGTCCGTGTCTGCGGGAGGTACGTTATGGTTAAACACCACCTTTTATACTTCTTTAAGACATCCATAAATAAAATATTTTCGAGATCACCATCCAGGGAGGAAAACTCATTACTACTTCTAAATCGATTCAAAAAATATTACTAACGTTTCAAGTAAGTGTCAGGAAAAGATAAGACAAGGCGTCACTTCAAGTTGGTCACAGTTAAGACAAACTTGAGACAAGTATGATGAGGTTGTGATGCTTACACTTCATTCCTTTAAAAAAGGATTGACTGAAGAAAAAATCCGTTACTCAGTTTATATTTGCTTTACAGGTTGATTCCATTCTTGACTTCATGATTATCTAACGAAGTATTATATTTTTGTATAGGACTTAAGCAATGAACTGCTTTGTGCCCATCACCATCCATCAACATCATACCATTACGGTCACGGTAATGCAATGATAATGATGACGACATCTTGACCTTTGCTAAAGTAAGCAGTTTTGGTTTTACCGTCGGTTTAAGCCCTCCTAATCATTTCTGAAGTAACCGTACTTACTTTGCGGCAAATAATATTAAACTTGATCCTCATCGAATGAAAAGTATTTTTTTATTTGATGTGTCCAACTATCTCTCACTTTGAGATTGGGATTTATAAATGTTTCTTCCGGCCTTCCTTTTCATCTCTCATCTCTTCTTTTCACACAGAAAGGTCATCATCGTCATTAGGGAGTTAATTTATTTATTTATACCCGTTCAGTAAAGAGAGTGGACCAAAGAGTCGAACAGTACCTTCCCAACCCAACCAGAAACATCAGACATCAACATGGTCCCCGTATGAGAAACCCACAACCGCAGTGTCTCAAATACTTTTCTAATTTCTTAATGGGAACTTTGGACACACAGAGATAAGTGTGTTATTATCGACACAAAGTATCCCTTCTTATTATTTATTCATTCGTGGTAATAGATGAGTTTGCTCACCTTGGGCACTTGTTCTAATCGATTTCAATTTTGGCACACAAGTGCAGCCTTTTTGCACTCATTTTTGTTATGACCCCTGGTAAATGCAAAAATGCGCAAACTCAGGTCGCCTGAGTTTATTTATTACAAACGAGAGCAAGCAATTTCATTAGCAAGCCAAAAATTCGTATGTCTAGATTATTTACAAGTTCAGCAATAAAAAGGTGTTATGATGCAAGTTAGAATTGCAAAGCGAATGGAGTAACGTTACTTTTTTCAGGTTAGGTGACACATTTTTTATATTCGAGCATTGTTTTGACGTACTGTAATGGTGAATAGTAGATGCTCCTCCGACGCCGCCACTTTTCGAGGGCTTGGAGCCCCTCCCTGTATTCCGGTGGTGCATTGTATTCCCTTCCTTCTTCACCTCTTTCAAAGATGACTGTCTTTGGCACTATCTTTACGAACTGTCTCTCTTCACTATGTTAATCATGTCAATTCATGGAAATATGCAGTCATTTTAATAAAAATTATTATAATTCTCAGATAAGAAACAACAATAAAAACTCCCTCTTGACAAAGTTAGGCACGTTTCACAAGGAGAAATTTAGACAAAGAATGGTAATTCGTAAGGAACACAATGTATTTTTCATGTAAGTACGTCTTATTATTCCTTATTGCGAATTGTTGGAATTTTTCAAGCATTCAAAAGAGACAGCCTCGTTTGTCGTCATCATCCTTCTCATAAAAATGGCTTTAATAGAACTAGCAGCAAGGCAGCACAGAGAACGTATAAGACGATAACGATATTTACGACCTGGTTGTAATATAATCGCACTTGTCACACCTCTCTTTGTATTGTACAATCACAATATAAATAATAAAGCAGAAAAAAAGTCTTCGTTAGCATGTAAAATATTATTTTATGCTTGCACACACGTATTAATCATGTGTTACTCTGATTACATTAGACGTACACCCAAAAGTCATAAACAATACGATACTTTGCATATTATAAGAACTATGATAAAAAATGTTATAAAAAATTATGTTGTGACAAAAAAATGTTCCAATCTGTGGTCTACATAATTTACACTCGCGCCGGTAATAAAAAATTTGATTGTATAGGCCAGGTCAAGTTTACGGCTTCACCTCAGCGTCTTCGAGGAGTAGGGGATAACCAGGAAGTTTAATCAGTTTAACGTGTTTTACAACTCAATCCTATTAAAATAAAGTACCCAAATGTAAGTAAGTAGGCATGTAATCCGCTGGTTTGCGAAAAAGAGCTTATTATTATAACAAGTGAATTGTGTAGGAATCAGGATCCGCATTTACACACACCTTCACATTCACAGGCGAGCACAATGAGTTTGACCACACCATTTATTTCAATAAAAATGATCTTTTCAATTTGTAGGAATTTTTTGGTCAAGTTGTCGTCCACAAGAAGAAAATCACATTGTCCTTTTATGAAAGCTCTTTAGGAATTCTTTTGGACGCCTTCACACTCAAGTTCTAGGAATTGTTGTACAAACCAAAAAACCAGATATTAAATTCGGTGTTCACAAAAAAGTACAAGAATGACATTGCTGCGTTGTGCATCAAAATATATTGGTAATAGTGAAAAAGTTGTCTATGTGGTTTTCCGCTGTTTCTTGCTAGTGTGTTTATTTATTGCACGTTTTACAAAAATGTTCCTAGCGGCCTAAACACGATCTATCTAGATCTCTTCAAAAATAGTCAGACTCGCCTTGATTTTACACGTCCAAACGCAGGTGTAAAAGGCCCCTTTATTTGCTCCACTTTGTATTTTTACTCAGACAAACGAAGACACCAACTAAGGTCAAAGTCACAGAAAAACTTTCGATTGGCTTTTTTGGTAAATTGTTTGTTCACGTATAAATGCAGAAGAGCGATTTAAGATAAAAGTTAAAATATTGCATAATTTTGGTGATTTCGAATGGGATGATGAAGATGAACTTTTACGATTATTGTCACTATTACTTTGTAAATTCCTCACATAAATTATGCAAATTTTCTCACATTTGGCACTGCAGTAATCGTTTTTCTTGGGTTTTAAACAGAAAAAAACATTGACGTTAAGAGTAATTTACACAATAAAATGGCAAAAAACAGGCTAGGGATGATGACACCAGTGCAGTATGAGTAAGTAAAATAAACGAATGATTCAATGAATGACAATGATTAAATAATCACGAACTGCTTATGTTTATAGCATTAATGCTAATATCACTCCCTCATGACGAGCGGGAAATAATCAGTACTAAAATCTAAGAACGCAAAGACACCACAAGCTGTCCAGAAAAACAATATCTAAATTTTGCACAGTTTCAAAAGTGCACGAACTTCGGCTGTAGATGTGGTGTTCGCAGAGCACAGTCAATAAATGAGTCACTCAGAGCACGCACCAGCCAAGACAGTTTCAGTTGTGGTCTGTGCTCGACCAAGCGTCGAATCTCAAATAACACGACAAAGATGCAAAAGACGACAGCCGTTACTTAACGCCTCTTCTTCACATTTTCTCCTCTTTTATTATCTCTCTGGTCACTTTCAAAAATAAACAAATAAAACGGCTTTACAGCAATTTAGCGTGTTATTTTTATCCGTCCTTTTTCAGCAAATCCAAACTCAGCTACGAAAAAAGAATAGCAATAAACTGCGACTCATTCCTCCATGCTACATCCCACATATGAAAAAGAAAAAGTAAAAATCTATAAAATTGAATAATTTCTAAACTGTTTCTCTCGCTGGTATCGTGAACGGGCGGAGAAGAGCACGTAAAACAGTAAAAGAAAGAAAAAGACGACAAGAGTTCAGCTCAGGAGGAGAACGACGTGGATACTACAAAACATGTTGGCTTATTGCAGAATAAATGATGGTGACCTGTGTGAGCCTACACAACAGGTAACCAAAGAAAAAAGTAATAATCGTTTCTAGAATGCACACACAATGCTCTTGCAATAAGAGATCTGTGCGCTTTTTTCATCAGTCACCCACCACATCACCAGATCAGTGCTCAAGTTGGCTGTAGAGAAGACGACTACATTTTTTTCTTTTCTGTCTTTAAATGATACATAGTCCTAGTGATGTTGCTGCTGAGATGTGGTGACGAAGATGATGATCTTCATCCCATTTTTGCAATATACATGCCTGCCACTCTGATTGTATTGCTTCGCCACACATACCATTTCGGGTGCATGATGATGACTAGCAAAATCTGCATACCTTTACATCAATGAATCGAGTGCACAATGTACACAAAATCCATGCTTACCTTCTCTCTGTCTCTCTCTCGTCAAATATCTTTTGAAAAAATATTATTGTTGTTTTTTGCATCTTTGCATTCCATTATAATAACCCATTGAGATTGAGAAGTCGATTCTGCATTCTGTGCTATCCAACCAATGAATGGATTTAAATGTTGATGGTGAAGTAATGAAATTATGACGATCGAGTCAAGTGGCAGCAGTTGGAGTAATCATCGTTATCATCATCATTGTATTATTGTAATCCTCTCTCGTCATCGAAAACTACCCATTACACTTGCCACATCTTCTTTTGTGGCCATTGTTGATGGAAGGTATAATAAAGGACAATTTTTAAATGTTTTTATTGCTCGCTTACCTTTTTGCTCAAACTGAGCTGGTAAACCTATCATATCCCATTATAATCATATTCATCGGGCAAAAGACATGCAGAAGAAGTCTCTATTTTTTTTGCAATTTGTGGCCATGTGTCCTGGCCTTGTTGCGAAACGCCTACTACTGCTGAAGACATAATAAAAGTAGAGTACACACAAAAAGGCTTTGAGAGCTGCTTTCTGAACAATAGGAGCACACGACACGACAATCATAACGTCAGCGTTCCTGCTATTTTGTTTTGTTGTTGTAATAAATTTGTTCAAACAAAAGGATGCGCAGTGATGAAGCTGCTGTTGTGTTCGTAAAATTGTCTTGTGTGGGGTTGATTGGGACAGAAGGAGAAGTCACCATGCGAAGAGGAGAAGAAAATAAGCCTTAAAATAAAATTGTATGAACGCTACCAATTTATAAATTGTGAAATTTTTCAGTCAACAAGAGTAAATATGCAAAGCGGAGATGGAGACCAAATTTACGACCGAAAAAAGAATTATGGTAGTCGTGTTGCGTGCATCACGTTCAGAGTCAAAGATAATGTCATTTACCTCAAGTCAGACCAAGACAAAAGCAAGCCGGATTGAATATTGACCACTTGTAATTGTAAATACTATTGGTAATTATGATTTTTGTTTGAAAATATAAATTAAATTGAAAATAATGATGGCCAATGTGGTATGAAAGCTCATTATGCAAAGACAAGCGCTTGATCGAATCACATGCTTTATTGCATAACAAGATTAAAGGATTACAATCACCCAAGGAATTTCCTTCATTAATCGTGGCATTTCCTCGTAAGCTTGATCGATAGTGAAAGTAGCCGAAAGATCAACACGATCAACTTCAAAAATTTTAGCTCTGCAGCGACACCACAAGCATTTTACAATTTTATAATATGCAAAAACAGCGGCAAGCGAAGGCTCAAAGCGAGTTTGAAATTCTTTTCATTTCCCAATATTTGCATACCTAAGTACATTTGCGACATAGCACAATAAAAATTAACAAATCAACTTACCTTATAAGAAAGAATCCACTTTCAAACGGGTTAAGAAATACTACACAAAACTGGTGTGTGGTCTTTAGTTTTGACATTCGGATCGGTCACCTGAGAGAATCAGAAGTAAAAAAAAGAAATTTTAAAATGATCACACGCTACAAGAAACATTGTGCAGGTTGCTCATTATCACAATTTAATTATACAGAACCGGTAAAATCACATTGAAATTCAGCATGTCAAATCACATACAAAAAGTTGAAGAACCTTATTTAGATAAGAGGCTAAAAACTAATTTCAATGGGCGAAAATGAGTCGCAGAATAATGAAAAGTGTCAAAATTGGTAAGAGACACACACCTCATCCTGAGATGGAACCAAACGATGAAAGAGTCGCTAAATATAATTAGATTATAAAATTAACAAATGTGCACATTTCAAGTCACAAGAAAGCTGGGCGTTTTCAAATGTCTCTGTCGGTTTCAGACGGTTTCAATTTCAACTTGCAAAAACAGAACAAAAGTCGATTTCTATTTTTTTACACTAGCAAGCAAGCACCATATACATAAAACTAGACTAAAACTATACTGCTGGTAAGCACTGGTCACTCGTGAGATGCATAACATACATATGTATGAATTAAGTCAGACAAAGGTATGACTCATTTTTCAATTCTGGATTCTCATGATGCTAAATATTTGCAGCCTTAAAACGTCTGTTGTTCATGCCAAGCCTGCTTCGTGCTCCTCAGGTTTGCTCACAAGAATTTTGCATATAAAAACTCCATATTTTGTCTTTGTCTTGTCAGGAGCCAAAAAATACAATAAAAATGACTCACTCGTCACCTAAAATTAAGAAAATGAAAAATAAAAAGAAAAAAATGTTTATTAGCTTGACTTCGACTTTTGGCTTGACGAGGTGAAGGTAGGCCCGTCGGCTACGTTTTAATAAAAGTAAATCTAATAATTTAAAGTTTGCAAACTAGTTGCTTTTTAAACGATTATGGCGACTGAGCATCGCTGATCCTATGAAAATAAGCAGAATTTTTATCTGAAAAATTCCAAGGCGGTGATGCCTTGGACAAGTGTACATTTAAATCCTTGTTCCTTCCCAGAATGGACTTGAAATGGAAAGAAATATTTTCACGATCAATCACGTTTAATGCAACTGGTGCCAAAGGCCTCAGATACTGCGTATCTATGCGAATTATTTCATGAAAAGGATGAAACAGGGAGTGGAGCTCAAATTTACACGCATCGAATCGAAACATAAAACGTCTGAGATATGATATTATAGGCCTTGAAAGGAATTTTACGCAAACTCATAATGTTTACACGAATGATGTAACTTTATATTGATGTATATTGAGTGTAACTAAATGATGCGATTAATCAACATCTTAAATATTTTCTTCCAGAATCACGATTATCAGATAAAAAGTTACACACGTTTCATTATCATGCCTGTGTGCTCATTGTTTGCGGATCTCTACAAAAAAAAGAAAAAATATAATAATGAAATATTAAATGTTGTATGTACAAGTAATTTTTTAAAGAAACGGAGTGAAAACTACAAAAATGTAAAACGATAGATACATATACAGTATAGACTGTGTGTGTGGTTTTGGAGTAGAAGTTTTGGAGGAGTCTCGCTTCTCACCTAGTCAAGGTCACTTAATTTACTTAGCTTGTTTCACTTTAATAAATTGCATAAAAACTTAGCTCATCACCATTTTCTCATGTAAAGGCTTAACCTGACTTTTTTTGTTCCTATTGCTTTTCTGGCTTCTTGACGTCTTTTTCACAACCACACGCTGCTTTACGCTGACTTCAAATGTTAATATTTAGGAGGAACACCATGAATTTCACGCTGCAAAGCCTTTTTTGAAATTGGTCACCCTCTAATTCTGGATTTAAAACGCATTACCTTGTCATTCTTTTCGCATATTTTTTGCCATCTGGTTTTGTCCAGCCAAAAATGGAGTAGTGATTCTTGTAGCGACGAAAAAAGACTGACATTGACACATCTTATAGGAAAATTATTGCTCGAGTGGAGATGATGTGCATGGATAAAGGCAGGATTACATTATAATTGGAGAATATAAAAAGACAAGCAAGGCGAAATTTCTTTTTACAAATTTTTCTTCCAGTTCAATTTGAAACAGAGAATATCCAGATACGAATAGTTAGACACTCAACAAAGTGTGATGTGCTACTTTACTGGCGAAAAACAAATTAGCATCAAGAAATGGACATGGATGAGTTGATCGTGAAAAATGTGTGAGGTTTTTGTATCTGTCAATATTGAACTTTAAAAACAGATATTTTAGGTTAGTTTAGGCTTCACGCTTCGACACGGATGGATGAGGACAGAGCACAACACAAACAATTAGAATCGAAGATGCCGACTCCTGCCGCTCAACCGTGTCCGAGCTTTATTTGGAATTGTCTGCATCTGCCTATAACATTATTTATGTGCATCTGTGTAATATTTTGTGCCTCCTTAAAATGTTAAAATCATCCACCTACTCCTATGATTCATCTGTAACATTTAGGATTCATCAACATCCCATTGTGTTCGTTTTGACTTTATCTCATCTCTGCATCAAAACAATTCTCAAAGAACTACAATAAAAAAATTGGGAGAATTGTTTCATCTCATTATCAAAGAGCCAATGCAATCAGTAAAGCAATACAATTCCATGATCTAAACTCACAAAAGATAAGGCAAAAAATTAGTAAACTTTACAACGACTCATTTGTTTCATTGCTCATCTTCATAGCAGTAAAATTATTAAAAGAATTCCTCTCGCTTTTCTCAATCGTAGAGAACAATCTTAATAATACTCATTTC
>VYYJ01005169.1:0-11658 GCA_021029165.1 Cyphoderus albinus
AAATAATGTGCAAGGAAAATAAATACTTTTAAAATAAGAGAGGCCATGGGACCAAAATCATGATCAACTGATTTCAGATAAGGGTCAAAATTTTACAATAAGCCAATAGCACTGTTTTTACCACATGTGGGGGATGTGCAAAAGTGATAGTATCATCCGGGAAAGATCAGTGTGGCTATTTATTTATTACCTAATACACTTTCTTTGATACACGTTCAGACATGGTATGGTTATTAAATATTTTTAAATATTATCATTAATCGCTGAGCTATTGTTGCGGTATTTCTTATCATTTTGTTAAATCACGTGTAACGTCGTGGAGAGACGATAATGATAGTGTGAGTATATAAAAACGCAGAACAAATTATAAGCACCGGTTTGTTTTCTATTCATAGAACTTAAAGCTGAGTTATAATTTCATTATTATTGTGGTTATTGAAAGAATTGAATACCTATTGAAGAATGGAAATGAGATAAGTGTTTTATATAGTGACTAAAGATGAAATGATACTTACAATAACATTGTCAAAAGTGAGTGACGATATTGATATTTTGTTCTTGAAACGATTCGGTTTAGTTAATTGAAAATGGTAGGATTGTAGCAATAAATCGACTGTGTATTAATATAGCAAAAAATTAACTTTCTATGTGTTGCTGTCATTGGTGTCAGTAGTGTATTTTTTGTAATTCGTATTAGGATCTAGATGGCAACTTATACTGTTGTGCAATTTCCACAAAAGTTTTTTTGACCATCGATTCAGGTGTTTTGATTAATCAAGAAGTCCTTCTGAAATATAAAAATTTTCATTTTCTCTTAGCGAAACACTTGATACAAAAATACAATGAGAAGAAAAGAAGATGTTACGATACGGCAATCAGAAAAGTTGTCATTAATCTGCTGTAAAAATTAAACTTTATCATTGGATTTTCTCAGTCCAGAAGTTTGCCTATTTTTTGGACAGCGTATAATTCAATTTGTGTTTATTCTCCTTTGGGTATATATGATGATATGATTCATATGGACACCGGACACCATTCAAAAACTATTTGGTGAACGCTGAATTAGTTTATTGATGCTGAAAGTACAACGGACGGGCGCAACTCGTACAAGCATCTTAAAAATTCATACCTAATTGCAAACTTTTTGTAACAAAGTCCAACAATCAGCATTTACGAAGGATTTCCCAATGTGCGAAAAATACCCGTTTCTGATGACACCCTAAAGTAAGCTAATTAGTTTTTCAAAGTTAATGTTTGACATCAAATCTCTACTATTATCTTTTACCTCATTATGTAATGTTTATCTGTTATCCTCGGTGGCTTTGACATAGACAGAAAAATCGTTTATTATTTGCCATTTCTTAAAATTGCGATCCTTTTATTAGTATAAAACAAGCTGGCTGTAATAGTTTAAAATCAGTACAGAATTTGCTTCCTTGATTTTGAACATTACACATTTACACATTAGAATCTAACATGTGCAGGCATTGATGCGATCATCCCCAACTATTATCTAGCAAATTGTCGTTAACTCTACTTTTTTGTTCGTGTTGCATTACATAATCGCTACAAATTCACCAGTGTAACTCTCTCAATTATAACTCATTCATTATACCTTTGAAGCTAAACTGCCATTCTAAAATGATGTTACTGGCATTGTTATTATTATTGTCATTTAGTCGCTGTCGCACAGAGGCATTTAACGTTGAAAAAATGCGACAGGGGTTGAAAATCGCGGAGGTGTGCAAAAGTACCGGAATAATATTTTTAAGGTGGGTGGCTGCCGTAATTACACACGTGATTTTAATAAACGTTACTTATACACAACAAACACACAATTAGGCTGACAATCAGACATCTCAACTCGAGTTCTTTCGTGCGATGAAGAACAATAACAACTGCAAATCATTTTTGTTTCACAGTGCCCCAATCTGTTGCTAACACTTACAACAGTCTAGTCTGACTTCATAAAACCATCACATTTCATGACACAGTAATTGCGAAAACAATTAACTTTACAATTTACTGTATCGTCTGTTTTCTATGGTTGGAAGGTTTGACCCAGAAATTAGATTAGATTCAATTGATTCTTGACCTATTCATGCCACATTAATATGTTAATGAAAGGTTAAACTAGAGAAATTTTAGTTGAGTAATGCTCAAGAAAAATCAAGATTATTTTGAAGATGCACTTTTAACAATATTGTTTAGTAAACCAAAGTCGAAGAATAAAGAAGATCTTCCTTTTCATCGAGGACCAGAATTTTGCAATGTTATTGTCTGTTATGTAGTTTAAAAATAACAGCAAATTTATGCAATGCAACATCCGCATGCTCACGTTCTGACTCAAACTAAAAATAAGAGATGATAAACAGACATTTTTACATATTAATCTAAAATGACTGCACGGCCGATGGTGGTGGTGATGATGATAAAGATGAATTTTGCACATTGAAATGCTCAGTTTAACTCGCTTGAACTTGTGCAAAAGCTTCAGTCAGCATAAACATAGTAATCGTCGTTATATTGTTGACTGTTTAAATTGTAGTGCTGGCCTTACGCAGCTGTGCTATACATATTCTATTGGTACATAAAGTAGGTACATTCGTTAGTGTGCGTTGCAAATCATCTTCTATGAAATGGTGTAATAAATCATAAGGAAATTACTATTTTATTAATATTACGACTCTGATGGTGTTGGCTGTACCACATCACCTCAACACATCATAAACCAAAACTGCTGAAGAGCTTTTTCGGGGCACCAGTCACGCAATAAAATGCATCATCAATTGAATGAACAGTTGAACAAAACGAAGGAAAATACCTACAATGAGGTAAGCACTTACTATTACAACTTCATAACTACGATTTCATTCTTCCTCCTAGAACTGAACTAGAACTAGAAACATTATTGGCCTGTTGTTTGGTAAACGAGGTGAATCCCCATTTATTTTGGATTGTATCGTCATAACTAACTATGAATGAGTAAGGTGAAACATTCTGTGGACTTGGACTGGGTTGATGTTACATAAAGTTTGTCCGATGCAATGATTCAATTTTAGGCTCTCACAAAAGGAAAGGACGCTTGAAAAAGCTTGAATACATTTCGAATGTCCATTAACGAATCTGGTAAAACTCTTTTTGTATTATTGGAAAAGAAAGGAATTTATGTCCGAGTGATTGATAAAAGCTTGTTTTTCTCTCACTCACACACAAACACACTCATTCTTTCTCCCTGAAGGCCATGTTGAACAAAGACTTGCATATTTCTACCGAAATGATGATAAGAATAATTAGCATAACAAGAGAGAGCATTAACGGTTAGTTTTTTATTGGTGGAAGAAATAAGTTACAAAAGTTTAGTTTAGGCACACAACTGCTGCTCTTATCTACCTATTTTCTTTTGTTACATCAAGTGTGCCAATGTCAATGCCAATATTACCTATTTCATGCGGAAAGTAGCAGATGCTTATCTGCTCAGTCATAAATATTAAAAAGAACAAGTCACAGGAACTAACCACTGCTTCTCTTTTGATATGCACGGACGAGCAAATCACTCAGGTAAAGGAAAGGAGCAGCCAGATTTTTTGTATTTTCTACTTTAGTTACTCCTCACTCAGTCAACATCATGATAACCGTCACCGTCGGCATCAGGCATCTTTGATTATGATATTTTTAGTCTTCACAACGTGGTGTGGTTTTTCTCTTAATTCTTTTCTGCTTTCTTCTCAGTGTGTGCTTACTTTGTTTATTAGAAAAATTTTCTTTATCTACTTTGTTTATCTATTATTAGTTTCTTTATCCTTCGTTATTCATTTAGAGCAATAAGAACATTTCGAGTGGATTACCAAATTAAGCGAAGTGGGCTACTTATTTGAGCGCGGGCGGTTTCTTTCACCTCAAGTGTACTTCACACATTTGCATATTTTAATGAATGTAATTATTAAATGCCTTTTCAACAATTCATGAAGAATTTACCAACTTGAAATTTGAAGTGCAGCATTTAAGACGGATTCGGCTTGCACAATCATTAAATTAACTGCACTTTATCCCTCTTAGGGAAAGATTGAAGAAAGCTTAGGAAATCTGAGTGAGAGAGACGTACAGGAAAATGAAGATGATGTGCAAAATAATTTGTACCCAAAATAACTACATTACTCATTCTGCGCAGAATGTCAAGGGTGATGCCAAAGTCGATGATGATGGTTTTATGAGACAAATTAAGACAACAGCGGAAATGAGTGTTTTTCCACTTAACGAAAAAGGTACATTTACCCAGTGGCTTAGTCTAGACTACTTGACTGATTTTTCATAAAGAAGGATATTTCAAGTTGCAATGTTGTGATCTTTAATTTAAGAAAACTTATTTGCTCACTCAGTTGACTACGAGCACAAATTTAAAAAATGTAGGTTGTGAAACTACCTACCTATGCTATATTGTGTTCGTAGTAAGTTACGAAATATTATGAGGAAGTTAATGTTACCACATTTGAAAAGGCCAAACTTGCAAAATCTACGGAATGAAACATGAAATGCTCAGTTGTTAATTCCATAGTTTTATACTTTTCCATTATTTATGTACGACTTTTGTTGTTTCTTGAATATCCTTTAAAGCCAACGCCAAAAATGCGTGACATTTTTTAAACCAGCAAAGCATGTCAAAGAAGCTGCATCACCAAGCGGCTTCACTGAACCACACATAGTAGTCAGGCACACCAGCCAAGCCAGTAGAAGGCACGCAGAAACGAAGAAAAGTAAATCAACAATTCGTGGCTTAGTAATACAGTGACATTATTTCTTGGAAGAGTAAACATTGTGATGCGTTGTAGCTTGTTAACAATGAGTCCAAGAAAAGAAATGTTGAGTTCACCTGCTCAAATTTTGCATTATATAATATAACAAAGGCCGTAGCGAGCTGAATGGAGAAAGAGAAGCAGCCTTGAGTTTTCGTCTGACGTAAGCAAAGATCCTTACTACTCTTACGCCGACTTTCGGATTAGAGATTTAAAAAAAGCACAGTAACATTAAAGTAAATGGCTTGTATTATGTAGCAAAAGTAGGACCAAGGTAAACTTTAAAACTTAGCGTATTCGTAATACAGCGATGCACATTAAAGTAACCAAGTGCAAAACCAGATTGGCATACGGTGTTTTAAATTTCAAATTTCAGCAGTTTTTAAATTTTATGCATTTTTAGTTTACCAAAGAACTGCCTTTCTCTACAAATGTAATGCTCAAGTCTCTTCTAGTTACTTTTTATTGAAGCTGCCGAAAAATGACAGAATTCTTTGCATTGCGCCTGATCATTATAATACTACAAAAGTGTAGCAGCTACTCATTAAAAAGTAAACTACAACTGTCGTTCAATTACAACCCTATCGGATTATTGTTTACCTTTGTAAGAGTGCGAAGTCGTAAATGTGAGCAAAAATGGTTTTGGTAAAAGGCGTGCTTTACAATACGGATAAATAATTCTAGATCAGTATCTCAATTTCACGTGCTATAATGGCGGGCGGTTGATGTTTTTTTGACGAGTACATAAATAAAAATGTGACAGATTACACGCTTCTGTTTGTGAGTAACTCTAAAAGATAATTTTCGTCAACAAGCAGTGAATGTCCACGGTTTATTGAAGAATGTTACTTTTAGCTTGAAATTTATCAATAGAGAAAAGGCATTGCCCATCCCATTCAAAAATGACACATGTACGATAAAGGCAATAAAGGGAAGGATCTTCAATAAACTCAATAAATTGCCAACAATGGTCACCTTCAATTATTTACCAATATTTTCTACTTTTATCAATGAAGTCAAAGTCCCAGAAGCGCAGCATGTTAGTAAGTCATTCATTGAAGAAGCGATAATTGCTTCTATCATCATGGTCATTTCATCGATGATTGACCCAAGAGATCTATTTTTAGTATTAAGTAAAGCCTTTTAGAATGAGATTAGACGTGTATTATGCATTATAAATATACTATTGGGTTAAGATTCAGCCTCATTGGTCACCAATTAATATAAATTAATAAAGTCATGTGAAAGGATATTTTAGCCGTGAAAGAAAATTCTCTCTATTTTAATCTAAATATTTTAAATCTTGGAATAACAGTGTTCTGCAGGAATAGTAGCCATTTGTAGCAAGTTTACTTAATTATATTATTTTCGCCAACCGGGTAAAACAGTTGTTGTATCTCACGAATCTTCAGTTGTAGTATTTAGTATTTAATAAGTAAATAAATAAATAATGTCAATGACTTCTCAGTTCTTTATCACGACATCGTGTTGACATGTTAAGTATAATGCTTTTCCTTTTTCGAGAAGTAGGAATCCGTAATGCATTTTGCTACAGGTGTGTATGAAAATGCCGGTGACCACGAAACATTGATCTTGATAATCTGTCTCTTCCCATTAATGTAATTGCACATTGTAGGCATACATTAAATGTAAATGGATTACGTTATGCAGCTCATAATCTACAGGTCCGTGCTTGCAGAATTAGTAATAATTACTGATGTAGGAGTCTTCGCCTGGTTTCGCACTTAATTTTTTGTGACAGGTGATGTGAGAGTAGAATGTATGACACAAGACATGCAGTTAATGTGAAATGTTTTAAAATGAATGATTTTATCATTTTCTGAAAGTAGGAATGATTTAGGCAATCGCCGAATAAATAAAAGTGCATTCCGCTGAAAAAGGATAAAATGGAAATGAATTTTATTACGTATCTTACCTGAGGAGTCGGCGAGTAGATTTTTTTCAAGTTAACAAAGCCAACGTTCTCGGGGTAAAGACGCACGGTCAATTCAAAGGTGCGTTATTTTCTTTTGTAATATTTTTTATCTTAAAAGTCTGAATTCCAATCAGAAAAAATATTGTCGAGGGAGATAAAGATTTCAACAACTGTTAAAATTGTCCGGTCTATCGTTTGAGTTTCACGAAAAGAAAAGCGTTTAAAAAGTCACAGAATAATACCATTGACAGCACACAGTCAGCAGCGTATTATGTGGGAATTGTTTCCACTTGACGAAGTTTTTACTAAAAAATGTTTTATTTCCACTTGAGAATAAGAAATAATGTATTTTTAACAAGCTATTTTCAATAAAACACAGCACCACACTGATTTTCAAAACTAGCGAATATGACCTTGTCCATCCTTGTTTGTTCCTTGTTTTTGACCGTCCTTACAAGATACACACTGCACACAGAACGATTGAAAGAATGGCCCTGCACGGGGCACTATGAAACTTTCTTCGTTTCCTAGAATGTGTGCGTGTGTTGTTGTAATGATACCACAACTTGTATGGAAAGTGTTTCAAATTGATTTTTCAACGAATGATTGTTGAATGGTCTTGCTGCGAGGACAGCCGAAGCAGAAGTGTTATTATTTTGTTCAGAGTTATCTAACACAATGCAAAATTTGGAGCCGGATGGTTTCAGGGTTGCTTCTGTATTATTTGTGCATCTAACTTACAGTTCACTCCTCTTCATATACCCTTTTACACTGATTCTCACAAAATCAACAATTTTATTATCGCTCATCCTCTTATCTTCGTTGTCATCTTTGCANATGCATAACTTCTAAAGGGTGGTTTAGTTTGAGTTAGAAAATAGAGATTTATATATACATAAGACAAAATGTGTACGCAGGTAAACGTTGTCAGCGACACTCGACTCGACAGATATGTAGATACTTTTTGGCACCTAGCACATGTTTCTTGCCACTTGCATACTGCAAAAGCGCATCACTATTTCAAACACTTCGTATTATGATTAATGTGGCTACTTTGAAACTGTGTGCACCATATATACATCATACAATACACAGGTAGCTTGAAATTGTGGTTTAGACTCAGCGTATGTTGAAGTCACGCTGTTAATTCTTCAGACGCAAACTAGCCATGATCACATGTTGTGCTGAATTGTTTCATAGAAGGGGGAAAGCAATGTTAAATAATATGGAATCTTGTTCCGTAGTTAATGCTGGCCTTTACTGGTCCATTATCATATAAACTTCAACTTAAGGACTTTCTGAGCCTGTTGATTCTTCATGTTCGTGTAATATAATTTGTTTGGGATTGGGATTCATGATTTTACGGACACCTTGAATTGAACTATTATTGGGGCAATCTGATACTACGTTCACAAAGGTCAGACTTTTTTTTACTTATGTACAAATCTGGTAGCTCTGACTGTTCAATGAATTATGAAATATATGACAGGAAATTCTCAATTATTAAAGAGTTGTAATAAATTACACTCCGCTCTTATTTTTTAAAACCATTGCTTTTCTACATGCAAATATAAATGTAATACATCTAACGTCACAAAAGCTGATTTCCTATAGTAAGTAATGTTGTCACATATTGGCATTATACATCAATACCGTACATTTACATTTGGGGAATTTCTTAACTCGTTGTACAATATTTAACTTGCTTGAATGATTTTATTTGTATATCTTTTCGTAACTGATTTATTGATTTCCACATGGTTTATTTTCCCTGGTTTAAAACCAGGATTAGAAAAGAAATGAAGCTATTAAATTGTCACAAAATCTTTTCAAACAAGCACTATATATGTAGTAGACTACTTTAGATTAAAGCTAGAAAATTATGATTCATAGAATTAGGAAAATCTAAGCGACAAATTGTCGTTAAAAATTGGTGTATGTATTGTAAATGCGTGATTCATTCCTTGATAGTGTCGTTAAAATTTTTGTAGTGTAAAAGAGAATGGGAAATGAAACAAAGTTTAGACTGAAGCTAAGGTAATGTATTGAGAAGAAACTCCGTTAGTGGTAACCCTAATCATCGTATCATCATCATTCAGAGTCACTTCATCACACCAGTGACACCATAGATCACTTTTGCTATGGGAAAAACAAAAAGCATCTGCTCTTTCTCTCCCCTTCGTCTTACAATGAATCAACTTCTCATTGTGCAAGTGCATCAGTTTGAACAGTTTGCTCAGTTTGCTGATTCCCAAACCCTTTACTTTTAACCATTGCACACCAAATAAAGTACTTTTGTTCGGAATTTAGGCAAAACACATAGTCTCTGAAAACTATATGAACTGTTACTGTATTTTTGTCTTATTCTCAAAATTATTTTCAGTCTAACATAAAAACGAAGGGGAGCTCAAAAGATTTACTTGATTGTGATCTTATATAAAGATATTTGATAAGATCTATTATACATCAATATATAGTTTTATAAACCTGGTGGTGCTTAACGCGGTATTAACAGTCAAAGTCAACATTAAACAATGTATTTCAGTAGGATGTGACAAGCGGATAAAACTTGGGACTGTTACGGCAAGACGGTAACAATAGACATCAATAGATATCTATATTAAACTAAATGACATTGGTATCTGAAACCACAAGAAGGAAAATCACACATTGTTTACTGGTCCGTTCCAACCTTATTTTTAAATGACGTTACCGACCTAGTGTAACTTGATTAAAGTACGGTATTTCACTTTAAAAATGCTTGTGAGAACAAATTGTCACAAAGAACTTACCACTTTCTACGCAACTGTGACGAAACTGATATGTGGATGACATAGTAAAACGTAGATGCGTAAAAATGATCCCGTGATAATAAGACATTATTGCAACTGATGTAATAATTTACTTAACCTCACTCTATTTGTATTCGAACGAAATGTTTCATCTGTAATAAAGTCGTCAATTTTAAAGAGAAAAACGGCGTTACTTTTGTTAAATTAAACGGAGTAAACATTTAAAGAAGCTAAATTAGTTGGGAAGACTTGGGCTTAGACATCTCTCCGAATTTTTTACCGTTTCATCCCGTTGTTTTGTCCTTGGTCTGTCATATTGCCCTCGTCAACTACAATTCATGAAAAAATAAGTTTGTGTAGGAGTTTGTATTAAGCAAAGAGGAAAAACTCGTCCTGCCTGTTGCGTGAGGATGAAACCTTTATGAGAGTCAAGAGTAGCGTCGAGGTGGTAAAAACTGAGCGACTCCGTCAAAATTCAACGTTTGTAAAGTTACAAAATGAGTAATACCGAGAGGCAATTCTCAACATTTAGCCGCTCTAGATCACACGAAAATTTCTGGTGTCGCTGTACATAATTGACACTGTTCCATTACGCAACACTCAAAAGAGTTAAGATTAGCAGTTTACGTAGCAATAATTTGCTTTCTTTCGGATCCTTAATATTTATATTTTGCATTTCGTTCATTTTGAGGGAGAGTGGAATAAATGGGTGATCTTTCTGAGTTAAGTATTTGCAAAATACCAGGGTTCATCAACACATGATAAAATTTGGATACATTGCACTCGAAACACCTTCGTCACAACGGTAAAAACAATTTTCATTGCAGGTTTTTTCCGATCTGTGAAAATCCTGGTTTGTGCAAATTTGCAAAAATGGGAAGCATGCTATTACTATCGCCTATACTCTTCTTTTTACTATATTTCGAAACACAGGAATACTTTTCATAATTGAGAGTTTGAAAAGATAATAAAAAATAGATTCCACCGTTTAAAAGTCGAGTGAAAGGGGAAATTTTGCGTACTATTTTGATTTTTAACAACAGGACAGCTTTAATACAATTGTCGATGCCGTTACAAAACTATCAAGTAGAAAAGTATTTTTTGTTAAAAGTCGCAAGTCTTTGTCTCTTCCTTAAATTTCCTCAAATTCGATGGTTTCTGGTTGTGCTTTCTTCACTCCTTTTCAGTGTTTTAGGAGCGACAGTTGATGTTGACAATGATAAAGGCAGTATGATAACAATCTGACAAAGGCTTATTTAATTTTCTACATTTTAATGAAACGGGTGTTTACACACTGCACTTATTCTAATTGACAAGTTAAGAAAAACCGTGTATGTTTAGCATGTGACCGATGTTGAAAAATTGTCATTGTAGTAGCAGATAATGATCATTAGGTGAAATGATGCAAACAAAAACGTTTTTTGAAACGGTGTAATTTAAACAAATTATAATAAATATAAATATTAGTTTTATTTGCAGTACCGTTTTAAAGGACTGAAGCGGGACGAACTTTACCTACTGTTTCATGTGTCCGCATTTTTCAACACTTAGGAGCGTGGTAGTTCATTGTTCCTTGTTCCGTACGTCTCGTAGTTTATCGTTGGATGTTTTTTAAAGTGGCAAAAACTCAAAGGCTCTCAAGCAAATCAAAGGCTTTGTTTACTTTAAACTACATTTAATTATCTGCGTACGTGCTCGAAGGGTAGATTTAACAACTGGAGAGATTTTCTCTCCACAATTCGACTGCTCAGAAATAAAAATAAAGGCGTAACAGAAAATAAATGGATGTTGTTGCTCCACTTTTTACTACTTCTTTTCTTTTCCCAGTTACATTAATTATGGTCTCGAAATGTTCAGGTTCAGTCGAAATGTCTCCCGTTTAGTGTAAATACGAAATTGTTTGAAATGATCCATATATGAAACATACAAATTCACCAAAGGAATTTACTTTCATAAAACAAATTTTCAAATATAATTTTATGAGAGTAACACTCATGAAATTACTGGCTAACGGGATTCCCTAAGCAAAATGTACTAAAAATCCATGTACTTCAACAGACAAGCATTTTATTTTATTTTTTATTTTTGCTGTTATTCCCCTATTAAGTAATTCGTCCATTCGCATTCCTTCGTAATA
>VYYJ01005171.1:0-11652 GCA_021029165.1 Cyphoderus albinus
ATTCTCATACCGCGTTTGTGTAACACCGCGTTTCTGCAATACCGCGTTTTTGCATTACCGCGTTTATTACACCGCGTTTTGACCAACCGCCTTTTTACCACCGCATTTCATCCTAGACCCTGTTTTTTCTTAGTGTATGTTAAGTAAACAATGTATGTGCATAAAAATCTTCTGTGGGGTTTTCGGATCAGCATTAATCCGCATAGTCCTATTTTATCCAGCTTTGATGGTTTTAAGCCAAAAGTAATAATTTCTGTTATAACTGAGTAGTAAAGGTCCTGACATTTTGTCTACCTTTCTTTATATTTTGTATTGTGAACTGCCTGTGTAAATTTTCAACTTTGGGTTTGTCAAAGCATTTTCCATTTTGTGGGGTAATCTTAAGAATGTATATTTTTGAAGGAGGTTTATATTTTCACGGAATTTTTTTAACGTACTGCCTTCCCTTGTGATGCTTCAGCTTGTGAAAACGAAAAGGTCCGTATTTGTTTCAAACTTTTCACCAAATTCCTCAAGTGTTTCATATTTAATTTGATGGCTGTTAAAGCCCTGCATCACTCTTGTGCAAATTACGAGCCAAATATCTTCGGGATAGTTGAAATTTAACATTTTCAAAACACTCATATTTACACAAGCTTCGCATTCTTTTACAAAGACACCACCAGTTTAAGTTAATATTTTAATTTAAAAGTTTATAGTCACATTGACATTTTTAGGTTAGTGGTTCAAACCAAACCACTCAATCAAAAGTCCCGTATACTCGGTACAAATTGCTGCCAGAAGAAACAAATAATTAAAAAGCAATCCTCCTACAGTTTTAATCTTCTGTTCTTACGCCGTTACTCTGTCTCTCACTGCTACAACGCTGAAGGGAATGTATTCGAAATTAGGTACGGCAACATATTCAAAATAGTGAGAGCAACGTATTCATAATTGGTGAAAATTATTAAATCGAGCTCTCTCTACCTCTTGTGCACCGCATTATTTCAGCTACTAACATTAACCAATTACAAGACACTTCTCACGCAAAATCTAACAGACCAACCAAAATGTTTGACCCGCATTAATCTTAATAACGCAGACGCAGAACACTTGCATCTTCGATGAACCGTTAAATCGGAAAGCAGATCGAGAACGTTACAGTAATGTCATGGGAATAGATATATACACAGAAATTTTATCTTTCACGAAAGGGGTTAGGTAGGATAGTAATTTGAAAAGTCACTTTTCAAAAGTGGTACGAAACAATCAACAGAATTTTTGGGGGTTGTTCCGGTACAGGTGGGTTAGTCATAACTGAGTGTGAGTTTTAAAAACCCATTTTCAATCGTCGCAATGGCGAGCAAAAAATAATTTCAATTCAAATTGTTATTCTATTTTAGTTTCGGATTTTTGGAAAACATATTTTATTTTAAATATCACTTGTATACTAAACAAAGCCGTGGGCCGTGAAGTATATCATAGACAATTATTTTCAGTAACTTTCAGTCAGTGTCACAAATTTTGCACTAGTTAGTCCTAAAACGTCACATTATAAAGTTTCAACAGCAACATTATTTTCTCATTGAGACCAATGTGGTCTACCTCGGTCCCCTATTTTAAAACACGTATAAGGCGGTCCCCAATAAAAAATATGCAATACTGAAGTCCAATTTATTTTTAGGCAAACAGTAAATCACTAAAACAGTATTGGCCGTAAACACATTACAGTCATATCATTTCAAAAGTGGCACATTAGAGTATTGGAAACGTTATGACGATGTTGGTCCACATTAATTTGAAAAACCTCTTCAGAAGAAAACAGTTTCAATACTATTTGCAATGGTATATAGCCACCGCATTACCTGCTTTGGTTTTACCCTTTTCTTGTTTAACTTAAATTAATAATACTTAATTTTTGCCCAAAGCCTTTCGTACTTATACGTACATAACAAAATATATTCTAGTTTGTATGATAATTGCGCAGAAGTAAAATTGAAATGCTGTAAAATTCAAATTTAATATGATGATCCGAGCAACACCACATAATAATTATTTATGTTTAATGTGGGCAAAATTATCTGCCAATTTACTTCAAGCAATTTTATTTATTACGATTCTCATTTTGTTGAAGTAAGGAAATAATTCATCATTCGTTATTCAGCCATAATCTCAATAGAAGGTTGATCCACTTTGCATTGACAAAACAGGCACTCAATTGTCATAAATATATTTATAGGTGATAAATTGAAGGGGTTATAAAGAATAAAAATGTACCATCAATTTATTGCCGCGAATAACTTCATACTTCGTTACTTAAACGCCTTAGGCATTCTACCATTTGCCTGGTCAGCCAACAAAGATCGTTTGGAGATAAAAAGAAACCTCCGTATATGTAACGCCACATCTATTCTGTTGTTTATATACTCAATTTGTGTGGTGATTGCTTTTATTTTCACATTCGGAAGCAACACAATTGGGGCGAACGCGTTGGCATGTCTCTTTATGGAGTTTTTGGTTTCAGGCCTATGTTACACTTACATTCGGATTAAGCATCAGTCCGACCTACTTCACTTTCCGAGCTGGTTTCTAAATTTTGAACGCGGAATTCCACGAGGTACTAGATAACAAAATCAGCATAAACACAAATTACTACACAACTTTAAAATATTCCGTAATAAACTAAAAACTTTTTTCCTCCATCATCGATAGCAATAAAAACAGAAGTGGACGTTATCGGGAAAGCCGTCGTCAATACTGCACTATTTAATATAATTATTGCACCGGTACTCGTAACAGCTTTGTTATTGGCCGTACCTTGCATGCCGCCATTTGCTGCTTACACATTTCTCTCTTGGACGCAATATGGGGAGGAAATATGTCAAAGTCCTGGTGGATGGTTAGCACGGGTTGGACTAGGGGGTTTGGACTGGTATATGTATCAGTGCTACATCGGAACATCTGTCTACATCGTCTTTGATTTCGCATGTGTTGGTGTCCGTTGTCTGATTCACTATATTAAGCAGCTCAATAAATTCAGACTTTCATATTCGCACTTGGAAACATTCCACATCTACCGTCAAATTAGAATCCTCAATGTGGTATATAATGAAACGATGAAGGATTTAGTACTTCCCATGGCAGTAATATTGGCGACCATTGCAACAACGATTTGCATCTATGTTTGTATTAAGTTGCACGACAAANCGAATCCTCAATGTGGTATATAACGAGCTGATGAAGGATGTAGCAATTCCTTTGGTAGTTATATTGGCGACCATTGCAACAACGATTTGTATCTATGTTTGTATTAAGTTGCACGACAAAGTTGCAATGCCAGGATTTGTACTCTTTCCCATGATAGGGTTAAATACGATTTTAATGATTTTTTCACTTACTATTTGTGCCGGTATATTAACGTGCTCAGAAAAATTCTTACGAGCGACCAAAAACCATCCGACTGTCTGTCGTAGTGGAGAAATGAAGCGTGTCGTTGCATCTTTGGGGGTATTAAAGATTCAGGTAGGTTCATCAAACTTCATAGACAATATGATGCCTTTCAATTGTGTTGGACTTGTGCTTACAAATACTGCTAATCTGATGCTGATTTCTTAAGTCACAACGTTTATTAAAACAATGTTCCTGCTTATGCCTTTGTTGGGTTTTTAAAGCAAAACACCCACCATATCTCAGTTATCACGTTATAAATGCACGTAGAGTCCACATCATAGGCATGATTTTATACAAAAAATAAAAATAAAATAAAAAGTTCAATTTTCAAATATTTCCCAACCAATTCAAACTGAATAAATTTATATACATTCATGACTGCATATAAACCATGCAAACAAGAAATAAAACTAACATTAACTTGCAACAAAATTTTTGAACCAAATATTTCCTTACTCTGTTCTGATATAAATTTAACTTTTCCGTCTGCAAAGCGTATCAATTATACCAACCTCTTTTATTCGGTCTACTACTCGGAGCATGAACAATAACCTCTATACGAAGCATCTTCATCTTACTTGTTAGCTACCGCCTTCTATAATCGTCTCGTTTGTAGAGACGGGCGTCTCTGATCCTCAAAAATCTCAAAAAGTATTCATCCTCAGATAGTGAAACTTAGTACAAATGTTTCTCGTGTAGAACCCCCAAACACCGTTACAAAATATTTAACGGTTTTCGAGAAAAATCCAGTTTTTTCCTTAAACATAACGCATCTGCGTATTACAATTGAAATAGTGGGGCGAAGTGAGAAGGTGAGAAGTAAACAAACTTCTACGGCGGGAAGGCAGTAGCTGCTAGATATTACTTGATTTTTATTTTATCTCAAATGGTAAATTCTTTCAGCGAACGATTCTATATGTAAGAGCTGAAAAGTGTATATGTTATGATTATTAAAGTGTCCCACTTTGTTCCATTCCATCCGTTGTTTTTCTAGAGAAACCGAATGTCTCTTGTGTTTTAAACACAAGTACCTTTACTTATGATCCACTTCTACTACAATTTTCTGGATGATGGGGAATTGTCACCAAAAAGCCACTCCAGTAGCTATAGATTTAAAAATATTATTTTGCACCTTCGACAATCGCAAGCAAAGGGTTGTTAATAATTAACCGTTAATTTAAACATGTTCATTACGATTAAGAAAACACAGCTTATTTTACATTACGCAAAATTAAAATGCATTGTGGAAGATATCGATTATTCCATAGAAAATATTATAAAGTTGCACAAATAAATTTATGCAGGAATTAAAACCACTGTATTGTAAATCAGTCACATGATTCAAAAGGCATAGAAAAGGCGGTCCTGATTAGAAACTATTGAATGCTTACATTATAAAACTCAATTTAGGTTTTACGTTTGACAAACCCTAAAATGACTTCGACGCATAATAGTCATATCATTTCTAAAGCAGAGAGTGGAAGCTTTGAAAACCTGATTATATTGCTTTTCATTAGTTTGAAACAACCTCCTCAAAAAAAGTTTCAATACGACTTGGGATTGTGCAGCCATCGTATTACATTTTTTGTTTTGCCTTTTTCTTGTTGAAATTAATATAATATTTAATACTTCGCTTCCGTGTGAAGCTTCTCACTCACAAACTTATATTTACAAAATCTATTCTAAGTTTATGTGATAGTTTCACAGAAGTCAAAGTAAATTGAGGTCGTTTTATTACAAGAAGAAAAGAATTTATTTTTCTTCAACTTGCACAAATTTGATAAACGGCTGGTACACAGATTTGAATTTGTCAAACAGATGAGCTTTAGTAAACAGTAAATAATATTCAACGGTCATAAATTAAAGCCACTATAAAAAGTAAAAACGGCTGGTACACAGATTTGAATTTGTCAAACTGATAAGCTTTAGTAAACAGTAAATAATATTCAACGGTCATAAATTAAAGCCACTATAAAAAGTAAAGATGTACCATCAATTTATTTCCGCTAATAATTTGGTACTTCGCTACTTAAACATTCTAAGTATTTTGCCCTTTGCCTGGACCGCTAACAAAGACCGTTTGGAGTTGACCAAAAATTTTAGTATCTGTAATGCTACATCATTTCTGTTGTTTTTATACTCAGTTTGTGTGGCATTTACTTTTATTTCCACATTTGGAAACAACACAGTCGGGACGAACGCGTTGACGTGCCTCTTTATGGAAACTGTGTTTGGAGGCCTATGCTCAACTTACGTTCGTATTAAGCGGCAGTCCGACCTATGCCAATTTCCCACATGGTTTCTAAAGTTTGAGCAGGCTAATCCACAGGGTATGTACTAGATAACAGAAACCAATGCTTAATCCAAGTTCCATAAAAAGTATAAACTAATCCAACTTTTTTATGCTTCATTAATAGCAACAAAAAGACAGATGGACCTGCCAGGAAAAGCAGTCGTCGTTACTGCACCATTTAATACAATTATACTACCGGTATTTATCACAGCATTGTTAGTGGCTGCCCCTTGTATGCCACCATTCGCTGCTTACACATTCCTATCTTGGACTCAATATAGCGAGGAAATATGTAAACTTCCTGGTGGATGGTTGGGACGGGTTGGACTTTTGGGTTTAGACTGGTATATGTATCAATCCTACATTGGAACATCTGTCTACATCGTCTTTGATTTCGCATGTGTTGGTGTCCGTTGTCTGATTTACTATATTAAGCAGCTCAATAAATTCAGACTTTCGTTTTCGCACATGAAAGTATTCCACATCTACCGCCAATTGCGTATCCTCAATGTGTTATATAACGAGCTGATGAAGGATGTATTACTTCCGGTACTGGTTTTATTGGCGACGATTGCAACAACGATTTGCATCTATGTTTGTATTAAATTGCACGACAAGGTTGCAATGCCAGGATTTGTACTCTTCCCCATGATAGGGTTAAATACAACATTAATGATTTTTTCACTCACTATCTGTGCTAGTATATTAACGTGTTCAGAAAAATTCTTATTACACGCCAAGAACGACCCGGTTGTTTGTCGTAGTAGAGAAATGAAGCGTGTCGTTGCCTCTTTGGGAATATTAAAAATTCACATAGGTTCATCAAATTTCATAGACAATATGATGCCTTTCAATTGTGTTGCATTTGTACTTACAAATACGGCTAATCTGATGCTGCTCTCTTAATTCAAGATATTACGTAAAGTAACATAAAATATGTTGTATTTTAAAAATGCCATGTCTATTAACACAGGCAATAAATATTAATTTTTTGTGTCATACGTGAGTAGGCATAACTCTACCAAAATCGATCAAATACTGCAATTAAAATTTTCCAAATTTATTTACCAAAATTATGTACGTTTAATCCGCATAAACATTTTCAAGCCTTTCAAACATTCTCTTTGTAACAAATTCATTATTTGAATATTTTTATTGAGCCGATGAAAACATGTTTTTCATTCAGTCTTTCCATGATAAAATAAACCTAATCTTTCATCAATCTTATGAATGCTTAGGAAATTTAAATTTTAGAGATTTGTTAAATACAAAAACATTGCTCTTTGAACTGCTCCGTACGCGTTGGTAATGCCATATCCAAAGTAATTATCTTTTTGTTCGAGTCCAAGCAGGTCAGTTATGTTTTCATTGCATGTCCATTTTCTATCATGTGTTTTGAGACCATCCTGTTGTAGTGACTCTGGAGAGTAAAGAATCCTTTTCACTTCCGCAAGTGTGGTGGGTCTTGCAGGATCAATTGAAAGAATCAAAGCCACTATGCCGCTAATATGAGGCGCCGCCATTGATGTTCCATCAAGGCGATGATATTTGCGGTTTCCTTGTTTGGAAGCAGAGCAAACTTCAACACCTGGGGCAGTGATATCAGGTTTAATTCTCCGGAGGCTGTCCGGTGCGGGACCGCGGCTGGAGAAGTAGGCGATTGTGTCATTCCAAGCACAAGCTCCTACGCCGATAGTATCTCTGCAAAAAATGTATTGTTGTTGAAGAAAATCGAAAATATATATCGGTTTGAAATTGATTACATTACATTACCTGTAATTTCCGGGCTATCCAGTGGTATTGCATTTCGGGCCTGCAAACCAAAACTGTGTCAGATTCAATCCATAAATTAAAAACTTTACAAGTATTTTGAATAAGGATTTAGGTGTACCCTTGTTCCCAATTGCGTAAACACCAATAATGTTAGCTGCGCTCAAAGAGGAAGTCAAACCCTGAAAGGTTTTATCAATTACACCTGCTTCACTACCAATTGAAAAATTTATCACACGAGGTGCCATAGAGCAGTCTTTGTCTGTCCCATCGTATTTTGTTGGACACAGCATAAATTTCCCACAATCCAAAATCCATTCCTCCTTACACGTTTTATCATCGCACGCAAGACATGCCATAAATTTTGCTCCGGGGGCTACGCCGATGTTAAACAATCCTACCATCGTTCCGCTATAAAAATTCAAAACATCAAATGAACTACTGCAAAATGGTAAAAGCCCAATAGTTGCAAACACTTACATCGTGTGTGTTCCATGACCGGTCTTCTCGTCCTGTAAAATTAGTTTTTAATTTGAGATAACTTGAAACGGACAGTGAGAACAAAAATGGTTGTTAATAAAAGAAAAATGTTTTTCTTACTGCATCCCATGGCTCTGCAGAACCCGTTTTCGCGTCATACCAAGAATATTCAGAATCAAGATACTGGGGCACAAGAGCTACGTGCGTTTTCAGAAATCCTGTGTCAATCGAACCAACAACAATTCCATTGCCTTTAATGCCAAACTCCTCCCACACTCTTCTGGCTTCAATTTTACCCAAGCCCCATGGGACCGTTCTTGCGCCAGGTGGACATTTATCGATGTAATCATCAGCCTCCTTGGGCAAGTCAGTTTCACCATGGTGGTACGGTTGAAATTCTATAGGACTCCGAATTTCCTCAATCTCTGGAAACTTCTCCAGCAGGATTTTCACCAAATGATTTTTCACATCTCGAGCAAGTAATTGGTTCTGGATCCACCAGCTCTTGAAAGATATCTTGTGGTGTTCCAAAAATGTCTTGATTGGCCCCTGAAGTAAATTTGTTTTCTCCATCAGCTTATCGACGATGAATAAAATTCTTTCGGTCCGTCCAGGAAAATCAATACGATGCAGTTCTTCTATGAGTTCATCATGCACAGAGGGCAGAACAATCATAATCTCCTGTTTTTTATCCCCTTTAAACACAACTTTATTACGGTGATCAATTTTGTTTGAGTCGTTTGATGACGCCAAAATTGTGCCTGGTAAAGCGATTGAACAAGCTATCGCGATAATAATTTGAATGTTCATTTTCGCAAACTTTTCCGAATAGATATTCAGTCTTAGTGCTACTGTGTGGAAGAGCGATGCTCAAAGTGACTGGTTTCAAACGTGTGTGACCGCGGACTGTGACTTCAAAAGCAATAAGTACAAATTTCAGCAGTATTAAGGATAATGCTTTCTTATATCATATCTACCTAAAAAGTATCACAAGTCAAAGACGTGACAGCAGCACATAAATGTAGCAAGTTCCTTTCGTTACAAACTTTTTACTTACATTCTGTCCTGCATGAAAGGACAGAGTTTTGAACTCTTTTTTTTCATTTGGTTTACATATGAGTGGCCTTCGCAATACAAAAAAAGAGATCCAACTGTCATGAGTTAAGGAGCACGGTTGTAGTGGAAAAATTTCCTCCTCGCATAGTAAAAATAATTGAGTCAGATTTTCACCACAATCACAATATATCTTATCTTTAATATGAATATCATTCGATTATACGTAGAGGACCACAAAAAATTTCCTCGAACTATTGTACAATCATATTTCTTTCTACTTTGTGTAGCATTAATTTATAATATAAAAAAATATTTAAAAAATAATCAGACCAATTCATATGAAAAACATTTGTAATTACATTAGCCAAGAAATAATGCTCAATTACTAGTTATAATATTTTCGAACCGAATGTTTCCACACTCAGTTCTGGTATAAATTTCACTTTTTGGGGTGAACAGCAGGAGTAGGTGTTCCAAATTTCACGTCCTCTGGAACTAGGTCCACTATTCCCAGAACTTTAACGATTCTCTTAACAGAAAGAATTTTCAAGTTACGCATTTCATTCCAAATGTTGGAGTCCTTGAGGGAACGATGTTCTGCGTCGAGTCTAAAAGTGTCTATGTTATGGTTATTGAAGTGTCCCGCTTTGTTCCATTCCGTCAGTCGTTCCTCGGAATAAAGAAAATTCAAACACAAATACCTTAATGCCGGCAATACCACCGGTAGAATGTCCAGTGATAGCAGCGGCATCCAGCCATTCATATTTATAGTCAATGTTGTGACCTTGGGGAAAGCATCTCCCCGTATTTCAACGTCATTTGGAGTTCCTCCTACGTCGTAGGAATCTATTGAAATCACAACCTCAGTAGCATTTGGAAACTTCTCCAACAAACCAGGGATCTCCAATGATAAGAGTGACCGTTGAAAACGAGTTTCGTGATATTTTCCAACTTTGTAAAGTCGGCGTTGAGCATAATCCTGTAGCCACCTGGAAATCGTCTGAAATCTTCAATGTTTACAACGAGTTCTTTCGCAGTCTCCCAAAATCCTGGATCAGGCTGCTGAACGTCCTTCAATCTTTTGTTGCTGATTTCCCATCCAACACAATTTTGACGAACAGATTCAAACCAGGCGGATTTACTGAGTGGAATAAAATCCCCCTCTATAGTCAAATAAGACTCCATCGTTCTTTTGTTTAAGTTGGTTCGGATCTCTGTAATTTCGCCGGCTCCTAATCCCACGTACCAGCTAAAATATCTCATCCTTGGAAGTACCCTTAGCAAATCTGTGCAGAAATTTTGCATTTTTTCACTACTGAGATAATTGTCTTCCACTTTAATTACCGACACGAAAGCTCCAAATTTCTCCAGGAAGAAAACGGCTGCTTCCCAAAAGTTTTCGTACTCCGCTGCTGTCGATATCTCGGTGGAATCAAATGTAAACTCTTGTCCTCTGAACAATAACCATTTGTTAGAGGTGTTCAGTGCCTTTTCCTTGAATTTGCAAATTTCAGCTGGAAGCTTAAAATCGACCCGTTCGGAAAAACCCGAAAATTCTTTAGGATTGCTTCTTTCATACAGACACCACCAGGATGTTGCAGCAAACATTTACAAATCCTCGCAGTCGGTGCTAAGAAACTAAAAAAGGTCTACTCCATTGATGTAGTAATATAGCAGGAAAACGGACATAACTTTTTCTCCAAGCATTCGCAGTTTACGCTTAAGAGAACGGCGAGTCACAGCTTGTTCAATGTTGGATGAAGAAAGGCAGGCATTGACAAGTCCATTTTCCTGGCCTAATGGTCCTGAATTCTGGTCCAAGCCTGTGGAATCAAAGTTTTTAATGTTATCTATCTTCTACATAAATCTAAAATCTCATTAATTTTGTTGTGTTTTCGTTGATTGGTTTCGTACAAGGTGAGGAATATCTAGGATAGATTTTGAACGCTTTCCCAGTTGTTGGCCATCTTTCACAAGAAAATCGATTTCTAATTTCACAATTTTTTCCTCATTCTCAATTCCCAACAGAGCTGCTCTTACATTAGTTTTTCATTTCCTCTAGAATCTTTTGCTTTGCAAGTGGCAATTCAATTTCAACTTTCTTGCGCAGTGACACGAGATATTCATCCCTACTGTTTGGGAGAGACATTTTGCCAGATTTGAATTTCTTGTTGACAAAATTTGATTTTTCGCTCACGTTTTTTTTTTTAAATCCACTCATATTACTGTTCAGCCAAGGCACAGCTAATGAAAACAAACGATGTTGGTAAAGTTTCTTCGATATGATGCTTCGCCGGTTGAATAAAATATTCCAGTAGCAAGCGATCCTAACCAAAAACCAAGTACATACAGATACGCCGGCTACATAAAATAAAGACCAATCTTCAGCCAAGCTAATAATATTCTGTACTATCAAAACCTAACGCGCTTTATGCTTATATGGTCACAAAGTTCAATCAACCTGAGGTTATGCCTTTGATTCAAAGAGGCATCGACACAATGCCAGCCAGTTCAAGATGAAGCTTTTCATTTTAATGATATACATTCACTGCGTGCTTTTGTCAGTTCATACTCCATTCTATTTACATTATTATCACAAAAGAAGCCATGGGTATGACTATATA
>VYYJ01005172.1:0-11651 GCA_021029165.1 Cyphoderus albinus
GAAATCCATAATCGACATGTTTAGAGCTGCAGCTTCCGCTGAATAAGAATTCACCATTGGCTGGAGCTGTTCTTCATCACCAAAGAACAAGTAACGCTTGGCACTAAATGACAAAACGGGAATTGTCATTGGCATTGGTACTACTCCGGCTTCGTCAATGAAAATCGTGTTAACGAGGTCCTTCTTCTCTTCTGCAGTTAAAGTTTTCACCTTTTGAGCTAGGTATTTGTGGAGACGGCCATCGGAAACTGAAGCGATAGTAGTCACGAGGATCCGAGTCTTTGCAAGAATCTCCATTCCTATTTCTTCAATGTGACCAGTGTACAACGACGCCTCACTAGTGGTAAGTAGGTCAACGCCTTCTAAGTTAATTTCTGACAAAGTAATAAACAATTCAACAATTAGTGAAAATCATTAACTAGTCAATTAGCTTTTGTTTATAAAATTTTCGAAACTTACTGTCAAAAAGAGAAACCAAGTCTTCATTCTTAAAAAACTGAGGATGGGTCGCTATCGCCTCATGCACTGAGTTGATGTCATCTTCAGTTCCAACTGTAATCAAAGCAGGTAATTAATATTTTGTAGGTATTGATTTTATACAATTGATTCATTTTGACAAAATATAAAAAACTTACACTCGACGTTTGGAAGAGCGCGGAAGAAACTCTTTTCTTTTTTGAACGAAAACATCCTCATTGCGACAATTCGGTCATATCGATGACGGTTCCTCGGAGCTTCGTGTTGCCGAGTCATTGCCTTTCGGATGGCTGAAATGAGGTTGTTCGCAGCTTCGTTGGAACGGGCCACGCAAATGATCATACCTCTCTCTGTTGCTGCTAATTCAAGTAGTGTCTTCGCCCCAGTGAAAGTTTTTCCAGTTCCTGTCAAAGTAAAGAAGTAATATGGTTATATCGTAATTTGCATCATTTCAAAATTAAATTATTAGTATAGACAAGATAAATACTAACCAGGTGGCCCTTGAATCACCGTTAAACGATTTGCCCGACACCGTGTGATTGCTTCTTGCTATTAATGCAAAAGAAAGAATCATTAGTCAGTGCTTTTTCTTAAAAAGGAGAATTTGTTTTATTTTTATATTTTGTCAAAATGAAAAGATATTAATTTACCTGTCCTTGATTGAGTTGACCAATGTCCAATTCTTCAGTTGAAACTCTGTCCGGAGGAAGGACGAATCCTTCGTTGCGATTACGGAGAAGCTCGTTGAGAATTGCAAATCGCGGATTCTCGTCTTCTTCGATCCAATCATTCAGAGTGCTTTTTATGGATTTATAGTCGTAATCAGGACAGTGTGGTGTCAGTGTCATTTCGTGACCTGCAGTAAATGTGAAGCCGGTAGGCATCTGTACGTGGAGTTTCAGCAAAACGTGAGTGTCATCAGCCATGTCCATTGCAATAAGTTTTGAATTTCTTCTTTCTTCAATGAAATGATGCTGAAAACAATAAAATAAATAGTGATGACAATTATTATGATTTGATCGCAATCACATTTTCATTTTGACAAAATAATACTCACATCAGCATCAGTCCCGATAACTGTGATAGTAATGCGGTTGAATTGCTGAATATTGTCTGGACGCCACACACTAGTTTTTGGAACTGTTACTTCCAAGACATACAGGGACTCCAAACGCACTTGCCCAGGATTGAGGACCTCGATGTGGGTGGCACTTCCCAAATTGCTCTGAATTTCATTGGCCAACGAAAACATTTGCTTGTTTAGGTAGCTTTCATGACCAACGACTTCACAAATCACGTTCCGGGCTTCCTGTGGCGTTTGGTAGATGAACTGAAGTGGGTTATGTATCAAGTTGAAGGCCATTGCGGGTGGAGCCCAAATCTGAAGATCATTGCGCTCAGGAAAAACTCTGGAGAACTTCTCCCTTCGGAAGCGAACAGCAGCCCCTTGAATCAAAGGATCGACATTCTCGCCGCTGAAAGATACACGTAAGTTAATTATACACATTTACATTTTGACAAAATTTAAAAAACACCTTGAATTATGACATAATTTTATAAATAAAACACTTTTAATTTGAGATCACTTACACAAATTCACAATGCGTGCATTTTGCTGCGTAGAACTTAAGGCAGGTAGTAATGCCCACCAGCTTCAGTCTTCCCTGCCCATTGCACTTATAGCACGTGGTGTAAAACTGGCTTTCGTCTGGGCGCTGGATGATGGATTGATCAAAGTCATCAAAAGGGATATACCCGTGCTCCTCTTCGATTGCAGCAATCAGCATTCTGGTGCGATTCACGCCGATTCCACAGCATCTTTGCATATCACAATCCTGGAACGAACCATGCTCCGCAAACTCCAGATTGTTATTAAGCATAGCTGTTGAACAATAATAATTATAACTTCATTTTGACAAAACATACAATTACACAATTATGAAGACTGTAAGCGTGTGGGTGCAACTTACAACAAGCCTGCAGTTTCTCCAATGGGGTACAGTACTCCAGCATCATGTTGTCCTTCCAGAGGCGAAGCAGGAAATTTTGGACTCGTCCAGCATCGTGCATCATTTCACGGCGGTGGATCTCCTTCAACTGAAAGTAGTAAAAGTAGTAGGTATTCGTTTCATACATAGTTTCATTTCACACACATAGTTTAAATTGCAGTCAAGATATTATCACAAACTACTTACATTCCACATGGTCAGAGTGCAGCAGATTGTGCCTTTGCTAATTTGCTTAGCAAACTCCTCGACAAAGAAACTATCCAGGTTGCCGTGCGTGTGCATGTACAGCTTTTGAAACAAAATCTTGTTTGTTCCAGTCAAGGGATCGATGAATGTTCCATCAGGGTTCCTTGGAAAGTCAAAGTCCTTGAAATAGAAATAACAAACAAGGTTTAGAATAATGACACTCAACTTTCTTTCACTTTTTCAGACCTACATCTGACTCATCATTCATATTCATAGTCATAAAGCAGTTTTCAACTGATTTAGACTTTTAATTTTGTCAAAATAAAAAACTCACGATTGAAATTTGGAGAACTCTTCCATCAATATGCCTCTGACGCAATAACTCCTTAATTTTGCCAAACGTGAACTGGATACCACGGACAACTGCATATCCCTCCAAGCCTTTACGATAAATGGAAACATTCTCCACTGGTAGCGTAAAGTTACGATGCTCCGGAACTGCAACACAATAAACATATTTTTTACTAATTATTACAAATCTGGTTTTTACCTATAAGTTACTAAATTGCATAACCATCCTCATTCAATCATCACTGTAAGTTAAAATGTAATTTGTTACCTCTTCGGATATTCCAAATGATTCCCTCAGCAAATCCTTGGGCGGTTGCCTCGTTCCAAACATTTGTGATCCAAATCGCTGGGTAGATAAACGAATCCATTATGAAGCTTGAAATCGGCAAGTGGAGCACTTCACAGTAACAAACCCGACGATTTTAAATTTAAAATGTTTGATTTTGTCAAAATGAAAAGAAAACTACTCGAAACTGTTCGGTATGTAAAAGTACTTTGATTCTCAGGCTGACTTGGATTTAGGAGATTTTTAATTTTGACAAAAAGAAAAACACAACACGAGTTGAACACAATCACCTTCGAAACGCTTTTCGCACTGACGACAACAACACGAACTGAGCGAATTTGGGAGCAATGGATGAATCTTTCACTTTACAATCACCTGACTGAAGACTGTCGTTTAAAAATAATTAATTTTGTCAAAATGAAAAGGAACGATCAAGTAAATGACTTAATTCACTGATCAGAATTTAATTTAACTTTTTTTGGCACGGTTTTTAAAAAAGGCAGTTAAGAATTTTGGCAAAATAAAAAAAAGACAGAGACGAGACAAACACTGAAGAATGGAACTTCTTCTCACGAGCTCAGATCACGGACTGAACGAATTCAAAAAGAACTGCCAGCACTTTCTTCTCATAACCAAGCAGAGCAGCATAGGAAAGCAGGCATAACGAAATGCTTTTCGTTTTTTCTGTCGTCTGAATGCGGTTGATTGCATCAGCCTTCCGTGCATTCACGATTCCTCTTTTACATGGGAAGGTATTGCACTTTAGTCAAATGAGTGTGAGTGAGATAAAGAAAGAGGAAAATGAAAGCGCATGCTTCTGTATGCACAGAGCAATGAGACGATGCTGAAGTGAAGTTTGGAAACGAAATGAACCTGAATCAGCGCAAGCAAAATTTTGTTTCAGCGTTAAATTAGCCAGCGATTTACAAACGGCAGTAAATGCACATGCGGCTATCTGCAGAAAGTACGAAAGCATGTGCGGAGTTAGCCGGTTTCTACTTCATTCTATTTACATACTATGTCGACAATTCAACAATACACTAACAACAATTTAAAATCAATGATGATGATTATGATAATTCTGCCTCTGTTGTTATCATGCCACTTGAACTCTGACCTTTTTAGTATTATTATTTATCCTCCACTCTTTATAAGATTCCTCTTGATGATGAAATACTTTCTTTTTTATAAGTGATACATAATCGTTCTGAAGTTTCCAATTCAAAGCTCGCAACGGTTTCGAAGCTTTGCAAGCTATGACATAACTTTCAAAGCTCTCATAGCTATGGCATAGATTTCAAAGCTTTCGTAGCTATGGCATAGATTTCAATGCTTTCAAACCTATGGCATAGATTTCAAAGCTTTCGTAGCTATGGCATAGATTTCAATGCTTTCAAACCTATGACATAGATTTCAAAGCTTTCNAACCTATGACATAGATTTCAAAGCTTTCATAGCTATGGCGTAAATTTCAAAACTTTCATAGCTATGACATAGCTTTCAAAGCTTTCATAGCTATGGCATAGATTTCAAGGCTTTTAAACCTATGACATAGCTTTCAAAGCGTTCATAACTATGGCGTAAATTTCAACACTTTCATAGCTATGACATAACTTACAAAGCGTTCATAACTATGGCGTAAATTTCAAAACTTTCATAGCTATGACATAACTTACAAAGCTTTCCTAGCTAGGGCATAGCTTTCAATACTTGGGCTTGTCATAGGTTTTTGGTCAAATATAAGGCGGCAGGGGAATTATAATAACTTTTATCATTGAACAAATCTAATATCATTAATTCTTTTATAATGCTTTATTTAGTTTTATTTTTAACAGTTTACAAAAATTTGGATTTATTACATTGTGATTCATGTTATTTTTTAATTTTGACGACTCGCAAATTCAAGGTTGTAGTAAGTTAAGATCATGCCGAATAACAACCGCATTCGAAAACTCCCGGTGGAGAATGTTAAGTAACCTGACCCATTCCTCAAACGCTGCCTTGTGGAAAAATCTCTTGATGAAGTAGTTGTTAGAATCGTCGTTCATAAAGCGTTGGACATCTGCACTCTTATCCAGAATTCTATTCAAAACGTATTTCTTTGAATGCTTCTTTTTGTCAAAATGATGCAAACTGGATGAAAGTTATAAAAAACAGCTTACGTTTTGGACTCGGGTTTTGTGAGAAGTGATTTGGTTGGTAGATCGCTCTCTATCGCTCGCATTTTTCTGGGCGTCGTTTGCACCTCCAAAAGGGGAATGATTGACCCTGCTGCCACTTCGCCAGCGATTGAAATGAATGAGAATGTTTTAATTGAGAATGAAATGGTTTCATGTATATAAAGTTACACTTATTTTCTATTACATTGTATGAAGAACCGGGGAGAGCCTCTACTGTGGACATTTTGAAGCAAGATGTTATCCAACACGGACTTGATAACCTTGCGGTGAGAAAAATACTTCAAATCAAGCTTCAGAACATCCAGAACGATCTGTTATATGGATTGAAGAATGGGTATTTGTTAGTTGGTGATTCTTGCAATGAAAAGACTTCAAGAATACAATTTCAAATAACTTATACAATTACACTTACAGCACAGAAAAGGAATTTCATTTCTGGATTGAGAGAGGCCTTTTTGGACAATGTTATGAGGCGACCAAAGTGACCATCACAGTCTAGATGCATTATGGCGTGTAATTCTTCCTTTGTAGCGCACTTTTTAATTTTGAAAGACGCCTCTTGCACTCCCCATAACGTTTTTACTGGATCACGGTACAACATGTCAGCAAACGTGGAGTTAGTCATATAATTGGAAGCTTCTACCTCAAGCCCATATTCCAGTAGCAACTGTGGAGTAGGCCTTTTTATAGATTTTGACAAAATGAAATGATACATATTCATTGTTATGTTTACCTTTACAATAAGGTTATGGGCATCACTATTACATTTGTCCCATTTTAAGACAACTTTGATTACTTCAAATGCGGTTTTGTAGTTTAGCTCAGCAAAATACACCAGAGCCTGAATGATGTAAATGGAACTCGTTAGACAGTTCACCAGCAATGCCTTGTCGGTTGGCTGTAATGAGCGACGAAATACAAAACTCAACATTATCAAAAATCATCTAGATTTTATTCTATGATGTGTTACCTCATTTGTGTAGGCAAATACAAGTAACGCCTCTGTGATGGAAAGATGAGCTTGGAAAGTGTTCCCTTTAGCAAGCTGGACAATTGCTCCCAAATAACTCTTGAAGTATGTGTAGTACTCTCCCTCCTCTGTGGCGATCCAATCCAAGATTGTCTGGAAATCGTTCGCGTTTTTTGCCTTCTTCAACAAGGCAACGCATTTGTTACAAATGAACTGGAATTCTGGAATGCTGTTATAAATTTTGTCATAATCCAAAACATCTCGAATGTCCATCTTAATGAAAATGAAATCGTCCATATCCACAAGTGGAGAACACTTTTCTTCATCCAATTTTATTTTGCTGGTCACAAATGCTTCCGTCTCCTCCTTCATCATTAACAGGTCTTCTTCTGTAATGTCATTAAACTCTTCACCAAATTCCTCCGGCCAAATAATCTGCTTCTTTTTTGCCTTTGATGTTGTTGGAGTTGATGGTTGTGCCACTGGCTTCTCATTGCTTTTCTTTTTCTTTGGCGTAGTCTTAGTTTTCAAGGCAGAACCGGGGGTTTCTTTGTTTTTCGCTTCTTCTATAGGCCTTTTGTCAGTCCACAGCTTTGACATTTCGACAAAGTGGCTATTATCTTCCTCGTACTGCCTTACAATGCCAGAGTTCAATCCTCTGCCTATGGGAGGTGTGAAGAAAACTGCGAGAACATCCATTGCGGTATCTGCAATCTGCAGAGGATCGTGATCCTCGTCGTTGGGAGAGTTTAGTTTGAGTTGATCGAAGAAGACAGCATCTACCATAGGATAAAGTTTTTTTATATTTCTAAATGCTAGAGAAATGACATAAAACAAAACGTATTGACTTACATTCTTCTTGTTTCATCTTATTGATTTGCGATTGGCCTTCTGCAAATGGAGAATTTTCCATCCTCTCAGAAAGTATCGTAAGCACTATCGCGTCCTCTGTCTTGGTCTGTCTGTCTCCTAACTTGTCCTCTTGATATCTCATATATCTCGTGGAAAAATCGTAAGGATCCTTCAGAAGAATTTTTTCCAAATGGTGAATTCCGTCCTGTAAACACGACTTACAATTAATAAATCTGCTTATCTTCATACATTATTTTCGTCTTCAACCTTCATGTTACCTTAGCCAGGAACAGCAACCAGTGTTTTGATCTTTTTTCAACCTCGTTAAGGCTTGACGTTTTAAGCCTCTTCAGTAAGGTTATAGCTCCTTGGTACTTTTTATTTTCAATGAATCTTCGGCAGCTTTCGAACACCTGTTCATGTTCTACTGTTGCCTGCTCTGGACTGGTGCCACATCTTGCTTCCTTTTGAACATTTCCGGTGACGCTTGGAGTTAATTCGCGATGGCCTGACTCTGCACCTTCTCTTTCTACGAGGCTAAAACGGCGTTTCGACATTATAATTTTGTCAAAATAGAAAAGTATGAACAATTAACATAAATCCATCTGTCTGATGCATGAACTTTTCTTCCTCTTACCCAAAAAAAATTATCCGAGTAGAAGCTTAAATAATAAAATATTAAGGTTTTGGCAAAATGAAACTTTCCAACTGTAACTATGCCGAAATAATAATTCGCAGCTGAGGCAATTTATATAACCTTCTCCCTTGGTTGCTGCAATATGTCTAAGCTTTACCCAATTGAGCACTGCCCGGTAGCAAATGTTTTTATAGCTTTACAAACATGTGGGAACATGACAGGTGGACAGGTAAAAGACTATGTATGTAAATGCGAGTATTTATACAATACAAAACGCGAAGCTGTGAAATAAAACAGTAAGATACTTACAAAAGCAGGTGAAGCATAAATAATACTATTATTATGTAGATGGAATTGTTAATAAGCTGCTTGCCTCGTGCGGCGCATACATCCAAATTCATTTTGACAAAATGTACTGATTAAATTACAGTATAGGGCTTGGCGAATATTAGTTAGTATAAATCAAAATCAATTTTATTTTAATATCACTTGAAGGATGTACTAAATCATTTTTATTTAATTAACTAAACTCAATAATTACATAAAATTGTAATCTGTTATAAATTTTATCATGTTTCATCACGGTGAATCTAAAGAACGTTTTGGTTTTTTGCACGAACCTGAGCAATAGGCAAAAAACACTCTTTTTCTGCTACAGAGGCAATGTCAGTAGAATAATTTTCAATTAGACGAATGAAGTAACTGGGATCAACAGTCAGCCATCCGAACCTGTAAAAGCACTCTGTCGGAAATTATACATACGAAGGATAATTAATTTGTTTTGCCATGATATAATAAAGAGTGTATTTAAATCAACTGAACTCACGCTGACAAGTGTTCATGTTTGACCCAACATTACTAGCCACAACAAAAACACGTTCTCCATTCTTCGCCTTTTCATCGTCAGTAAGTTCAGCTCCACGCAACTCTGTCTTTAAGTAGTCCAAAGTGAGCAGTTTTATTCTCGCTCCATTCGCTTTCACAACCTTCTATTAATTTAAGTTAACTTATGTCTCGGCACTGCTAACTAGTGAATTTTTAATTATGGCAAAATGAATGTCTTACATAAAAATCAAGTTCTGGAAACCGAAAATTGGACATGGATACTTCTCTTATTTTTATTATGGTCAATCCTTGTAAAACCTGCAGTTTTAAACTCTTTGCAAGTTTGGAAGTCTGACATTTCTCGTCATAATTAAGAATCTCATACTTCTCCTGTTTATGTGAGATATTTTGACAAAATCAAAAAAATTTTTTTTTTATATGGATTATGTTTTCTTTCTCCTCACCCCACTGACACTTTTGTTGCCAGATTGATTTGTTCGTATGTACGCCGGATGTAATATTTACATGGCTTTGCCGATTGCAATATAGTAGTAACTGTTTTTGTAACTTTTTCGTAGCATTATAGATCAATTACATAATGTGTGATTTCGGTGTTAAACAGTGGCGTCATCTCGGCTACACAGCTGTACTTCTTTGACCAAGCGTTGAACCTTTCAATGGCGGTAAAAGATGCGCCTTCTTGAAAAATTCTAATATTTCGTTTAGATATTTTGATTGCTTGGTTGGAAGTTGTCGTTGTTGACAATCGCTTTGATCCAAAGTCATGTCCAGATTTTAATTTCATATCCGTTGAACAAGTGTTTTTTCCAGTTTTGTCAAAATTTATCTTTTTGCAAACTTTGTTTAATGTGACTTCCGCTGATTTACTCTCCTGTCATAAATCAGATTTACGTTGTTAAAAAAGTTAGTTTTAGATTTTTACTGGAATTGCAAAGTCAGCTTATTTGTAAATATTACCTTATTAATTACTGTACAATTATCGTCACTTCTGATCATATCTTGGCTAGATATATTAGCGAAAAGGTAGTCAAAGCCATCGTCGAAATCTGCAGAATAGTTATCTCTGTTCTCCATTATTTCGGAAATTTCAATTACTTTATTATTCTGTCACAATTCAAAAATGGGGTCTATCAATAAATTCAAGTGTCAGCAATGTGGACAGACTTTCGAGACAAAAGGAAAAAGAAAATATCATTACCGTAAAATACATAAAAACACTACTTACAAAAATTGTGACATTTGCAATTTAAGTGTACTTTCACAGCAAATGTCGAAACACATTAGGTTAGCCCATGTTAATGAAGCAGGTCAACTACAATGTCCTAAATGTGAAAAAAACTTTAAACTACCACGAACTCTTCAAACCCACGTCAGACGTATACACGATAAAAAAGAAAAGAGTTCACTTTGCGATGATTGTGGAAGATTTTTTTCCTATTATCAAATTCTTTACCGACATTCGTGTGCAGTTTTTAGAAAAAAGTGTTGCGACGTATGCGGGGAGTCTATGCGTAATAGTCATCAACAAGGTAGTCACATGAAAAACTGTACTACAGATAAGGTTATTTTTAAAAAACCTAAGTACCAAAGTTGTGACATATGTCAAAAAAGAGTTTTATCAGAAAACATGTTTAGACACAAAAAGTTTGTCCATGCTAGTGAAGACGATATGGTCAAATGTAAGCAATGTGGAAAAACATACAAAAACAAAAAATCTTTAAGAATGCACATGAACAAATTACACAAACAAGTTCAAAATAATATTTTCTGCAAAGATTGTAACAAAGAGTTTTCGTACCAACAACAACGATGTCAGCATTGTTGTAAAGTTTTTGGCAAAAAGAAGTGTGACGATTGTGAGAAGTTGTTGAAGAATAGTTATCAGTTAACCATTCACTTGAAAAAGTGTACAAAAGACAGGGCTATCCCCAATAAACCGAAACTTAATAATCCAAGTGTTGCTTCTCCTAATCCGGTTCTCGAGACGAATAAAAATGACTTTTATTATTGTGACAAAATACTAACAAACACAACCAACAACGGGCCGCGCTTGGAAGCAGATGATCCTGATGTCCTGAACAATGAGGACGTATTGCAGATCAAAGGTAACTTATATGCTGCCTGATAGTTTTTTTTCATTTTTGTCAAAATTAAACTAAAATCAATTTGGATATAATCGTAGGAGATGAATCACTAGATGATCTTGATGATCTTGAAGAGACTTTCAGCACTCAAAAAGAAGTAATCGACGATATTGGAATGTGCGAATACTGTGGGAAGACGTTTGTCGATATATGCCTCTTATCTTTTCATGCAAATTGTATATGCCCGTTGAAGTGGATGAAGCTTATTACAAGTGAGTTTTTAATCCGCCTGATTATTTAATGTGACAAGATGGTTATATGGTGGCTCGATTTAATTTTTTATTTTCCATTATGCAATTCGCAGGTGCACAAGAAGAGTTTACATTGGTTTTGAATCCGAATTAGTATGTAGATTGTGAGTAACCTTTAATAATAACTGGACAATATTTTCAAGAAATAAAACTTAATTTTTAATAATTGCCGGCCCCAATTTCATCGAAGTCGAGTTTTTGCTAGGATTTCGTGCATCTTTAAACCCTTTGCTAATTTGGGAGTAAGACATATCTCGCCATAACTAAACAGCTGTGGTATATTAAAATTTTGACAAAATCACAACACTTTTAAACATAGAATTCATTTCTTTATTTCCTCAACCCACTGACACTTTTGTTGCCAGATTGATTTGTTCGTATGTACGCCGGATGTAATATTTACATGGCTTTGCCGATTGCAATATAGTAGTAACTGTTTTTGTAACTTTTTCGTAGCATTAT
>VYYJ01005173.1:0-11650 GCA_021029165.1 Cyphoderus albinus
CACGTCAGTCACAAACATCACAATGCCTCAGACAGGGGAAAATCATTTGAAACAGATTATATAAAACATTATTTCTGTTACCAGGTAATCAGCAGAATGTATATTTAAGGGATATTAATGTAATATTCTTATCATTTATTTATTGAGATTGATTAAGATTGATTGCTGATTGAGATGTGAATATAAGTTCTGATACTAGCAGCGAATCATTATTTAGTTGAGTCTTATTTTTCAGTTTAGTTGGGCATTGTCCGAATGTTTGACTTCTTTTTTATCAATTTTTTGCAGGTTGGAAATGGCATTGCTACGAGAAACAAAATGAGTTGACATTGTAAACATCACAGTAACACATTAATCTTATTTCGACATAAATCTCCGTTTGACATGCTTACAAAATGCAATTACTATCAGATAAAATCTGTGATAAATCGTTATATATAAACAAAATCATGAGGTTGCTTCATGTTTTCCAATCACATTACCCCAGTTTTATTGATTTTATGCTCAGGGGATTTATTACTTACGTCTTTTTGCTAACAAATCTTTAGTCATTTCAGTGTGCTATGCGTACGAAGAGTCACCTTGAATCATCATTAAAGACAAATTACCTAGTTCATGCAAATACTCTAGATACGTTAACGAAGACGCCACTTATTGTACAGATATTTCCACGTGTAACGGAACATTAATTAAAGTTAAATTTTGAAAGAGATTTTATGCTACTTACCTGGTTTAAACAAAAAATAATTATAATTATATCATGATTCAATAATGATTTTACAAATTTTATAGAACTAAATAATTAATAAAATACGTATTAATTCATTCATTCATTCATTAATACGTATTTTGTATAGTATTTATAATTACATAATTCAAATCAAATACTAAATACTTCGTTAATTTAGTTTATTTGTTATTGATCGTTTGATTTTGTTTTCTGATAAAGTGAATTAGTCAATTAAGAAAAGATAGCAGCAAATTAACAAATCAAAATATTAAACAGTTAAAGATTCATCGAAACTCGCCTTTCATTAAGTGTATTCTAAGAGTTTACAAATTGCTACCAAATGTTCCTTTTTTTAACTTTTGATGTCTGGTTTAAAAACAATCTATCATTTAATATTAATTTACTTATACGATCATAATCAACATAACTCAACTTGTTATTTGTAATTTAATGGAATATTGGAATGCAACTTTAAATACATAATTCATAAAACTCACACTTAGTTTGAGTATTTATGGTTCCTCTTAAATTATAAAATGGCTGCATTGATAAATTCGCAACGATATTTTATTTGCATTAATTTTTATTACATCAAGGTAAATAAAATAAAATTCTAGAGCATGTCGTTTGATTGAAAAAGGTTCTCCTGCTTATGTATTTTGTGCTTCATTAATTGTATTGTCCATTGAACTTGGAATTGGTTGATGCAACGTTTAAGACTAGTGTGATTGCGTTCATTCACATTTGAGTTTCTCGTTTCATTACTTCACATTTACACAAACATGGTATGATGACGTATGTAAATCTATCTACACCGAGACTAAAAGTTATTAAATATACCGTACATATGTATTGTCCACTGAGTGAGCAGCGTCATTCTTTCCGGCTCGGGGTAACATTATTTTACTAATACTAAATTTACTATTTTACTTTTAATATTGGCACTATGTTATAAAATTAGCTTCAAGTTAAATAAAAAAATTTAACACAAGAGAGAATGCCAAATGCCAACAAAATCTAACTCACAGTTTCTGTCAGATGTTTATGACAATGCAGGATCAGATTCTGGTATACTTTTCATCTTCATCTTTGTCAGGTATTTAGCAGTCACAACCAAACTACTTTATAAATTCACATAATGTATTCCAGTCTACAGCTTTATTACAATATCACAAGCTTTTTCGGGTCATTCATATTTTATTATTTTACCCAAATTGATTTTTACCCGTTTAAAATGCATACGTGGAAAATACATGCCAGGACAGGAAATGGTAGATGCAAATAAAAGTTATCCAATCTTCTAAAAGGCTGGACGTTCTAATCGGACACTCCCGAACAAATTGTATCTGCTTTGCCTCTCTTTTGTTATTGTGTGTTTTATTATGATACAATACACAATGTTGGAGTTTGCCTGATGTCTTTACTTTTATGCATAGAATTTTCATGAGCCTCAGATACTAATGTACATAGGGTATCATTTAAAGCAGCTTAACTCAAATTTTTAGGATCGTCCCTTTTCACACTGTTACAGAAAAAAACTGCTACTGTTTTTGTTGTTGTATTGTGTGAATTTTTGTTACTATTTTCTCTCGCGATAATGTTAATCCCTACACAAAAGCATTCTTTTTTAATCCACTCTGGTAAAATTCCGAGTAAACGAGACAACTGCAATCTTCGCAGTCCGATGTATTGTTCTCTTACAATCATTCTTGTGCTCGTGGTACAACTCTCATGAAGCATTTTTTAAACTTGAAATATAAAATAATTGTTTGCATTTCCATTATTTGCATTTTGAATTGTTTTTTGGTAAAAATTGTGCAATTAGAAACGAACAGTACTATACTTATATTAATTCAATGCAATGCGGACGATAAAGACATTCTTGAGAATGCCTGAGCTACTGCTCAAAATTGCTATCGTAGCCGTCGCCATAGGTGCAGAAAGTCGTACATTCATTGAAGAAGAGCCAGTTTACTGGGCGGACAATTCCGAACAAGTTTTCGACGAATACGTCAACATCAACCTAGACGTAGAAATTTTGTCTCCTTGTGACCTGAATGCATTTCCACCTGGATTCAACAAGACACAGCAGGACATTGATAAGATGAGATCTGATTGTAGTAAAAAGTACCATGAGATGTTCCGCCTTCCACTAACAGAACGATACGAATATGCTCACAATGAACCAGACACCATGCCAATTGATGACGGAAATAAAAATGTGAGCGTAAAATTGGCACTGTTGGTAGGCTACGGGAGCATTTACTCCTATTCTTCCATACATGGAGACGAGGATATTTCTAGGATGAAATTGGGAAATGTGGGAATAGAAAATCTTGTAAAAATGGTTGAAACGAAATTGACAGAAGAAAACACTTTCGGTAGGTGAAGTGCTTTAAAAAATAATCTAATACATTTTCATTTTCTGATCAATCTTTTAAATACGATTGTTGCTTTCAGCGGATCTCCTTGGACTATCGGAGTTGACGAAATGGGACAATGGTTGGCGTGATGATTGGAAGAATATTTTACAGTTATCTAACTTCTACAGGTATTGGTGGGATTCACATGCCATTCCTGAAGAATTTCTGCAGGTCATTGGGATTGAGGATTTTCGGAAAGCTTTCGGGAACGTTTTGCTGAGACCAACGGGAAGCCCAATGAATTGTTCCGTTGATTTAAACTGGACAAATTTAAAAGTCACGATTTCACTACCAAAAGTTAACAGGGACCTGCGAATTTTCCACGCGGAGTCATTTGTCTTAACGGAGATGAGCTTCGAGCATTACATTTGCGAATTAAAATACAACGGTACAAAAAACGTTGTTTGGTCAACGGCGCAAAATTGTATTTTTGCAAAGGACGCGAATGAAGCCGGGAATGGATTTTGGGACGAGATAGATAAAAAGTCGTTCTTCACTCAATCAAATTCCTGCATTCCAATGCCTAACGAGAACAAACCGTACTTTGCCCTGCATGCATGCTACAAACGTGGAGGATGGCGACCCGAATTCTTTTTTGATTCTAAATCGGTCAACCAGACGGTGTATGTTTATTGCAACGGTGGATTTGTCAGTTTTCCGGAGAAAGATCAGGCCATACCTTGTCCGCCCTTCGTGTTTCGCACAAACCATAGTTTGCCAATTCCTGTGAACGATGGAGAAAACCGCAAAATGCTGACCAGTCACATTCATATAACCGTCCCTGCTGCTTCGCTTTCGCAGACCCTGAACACAATGCTGTTTCCTGCTGGATTTAACACAACGGCCATTCTAATGTCACAACTACCAATCCTCCGTGAAACAAAAATTATCGAAAGATTTGTGGTTCCGCCGGTTGCCATTGTAATGTTCATAATCATGGGTTCAATGATATTAGTAACAGTTTTAGTTACTCTGGTGTATCTTTTTCGAAAATTTGGTTTCACCGTTGGCACTAATGTAAACCAAGTTGCATCTGTAAAATTTTGGAAGAACTGAATTTAAACTATTTAATTTAAATGAATTTAAATGTTCTATGTATGTTGCCGCAAACTTTCAACGTTGTATCCAAGTTTTATTGATTATATGCTATTTATTTATATCAGGGTACGAGAATCCGCGGGGGTTTTGGTTTTGCTCCCCACCCGAAAATTTTGAGGGATTTTTGAGGAAATGGGAATTTTGAGGTTTTTTTTTGTATACATTGTATGCAAAAAAGGCTACCCATAGAGCAGAATCCCCCAAAATCCCCGTGGAGTGGATGTTGGTTTCTATTCCCCTGTCCAGGAAAATCCCCAAAATCCCCGGTTCCAAAAACCCGGCCGGGCTTACCCTGATTCATACAATCAATTATTAAAGTACATTTTTGAGTTGTCGCAATTTCAAGCAATCGCAATTTTGTAATTGAGCAAATATAAATATTATTGTATTATTATCAATTATTGTAATTAAATCAATCATATCAATCATCAACTATGATACATAAGGTGCAGCACCTTCCCATACATATGTATGCGTGATACCTTGTTTTGCTTTTGAAATAATTCGGGAACGACAAATCTGATAAATTTAATTTGGTTTAGGGCTCATTAAGGAGAAGGCTATTACGCATCTAATGGAATAACGTTTCGGTTACTGTTACCTGGGCACCGGAAAACTTACCGATAAACAGATTTTGCTAAATGTCATACACTTCCGACAAAAAAAATTGCAACAGGTACTACTTCGCACATGCGGAAAGTTCATACCACTTTCTTCACACCAGTGAAAGTTCTCACATAGGTCGATCAGTTATCACCAAACCCTTTCGTAACAAAGCAACTTCTAAACAGTTCATTTTACACCAAAGCATTTTGGCACCATTATTATTTATGCTTAAGCTCAATGTATATGCATGATGATAATTAATAAAATTTATGTCATATTAATATATTTATAAATTTAGTTCTTATTATATATGCAGTGTTTATTCGGGTTTGGGTTTCTTGTGTATGGGTAATTTAAAGGTAGGTTGGGTTAAACCTAATACAAATGAGATTTGTTGTTTTTTTTAAATAGCAAGAAAATTATATAATTGACTCATTACATGCTTTTTAGTCTTTTTTGCTACTACAAAATTCAAAAATTACATTTGCAATCGTCATTGTTCAGTGTATCAACTGACTATGGTAGTAGTTTCAAAAAGTGAGATGTTAAAGTTGCCGTTTGTCCGCCTTACTAACAGTTATATGTAACAAATTAAACATAAAATAAGTCGTTGTAAGATATTCTCTCGCTCAACTTATGTGAAAACAAAAAGCAACAACAAATATCCCCATTTAATTTTTAAAATAAACACCCATGAGTTTTTCCTACATATATACACCTTGAACATTACTATACCACACTTTGCCATACATGAACAAAACTCAATTTAAGCAGGGCTTAACTTCTTAAGTTGAAAAAGAACCAAGGTGTTAATTTTCATGAACACGGGAAAACACTGCTACTGCTAAGTAATGATTTATTATTATTGAGTGCAGTATGTATTGTACAATTCTGTTACTATTTTTGTCTTGCGATAATGTTAATGCTTCTCCAAAAGTTTTCTTTGTTTTCCGTCCACTCTGGTAAAATTCCGAGTAGAAGAGACAACTACGATACACTCTGCTCTTGCAATGATTCTTGGGCTCTTGGTACAACTCTCAACTATTGGTCTCATTTCCATTATCACCATTTTGATTTTTTTCAGAAATTTTGCAATTGCAAACAGTACTATAAATCATCAGAATGTGGACGATAAACGCATTCTTCAGACTTTCTCAATTGTTACTAAAAATTGTTATCATGGCCGCAGCCGTAGGAAATGAAGACGGTACATTCGTTGAAGAAAAGCCAGTTTACTGGGTTGACGAATCCGAGCCAGTTTGTGACGAATACGTCAATATCAACTTAGACGTGAATATTTTGCCTCCCAGTGATCTGAACGCATTTCCACCTGAATTCAACAAATCCCAACAGGAAGTTGATAAGTTGAGACTTGAGTGTACTAAAAAATACCATGAGATGTTTTTCCTTCCACTAACAGGACTGTACCATTGCGGCTACAAGGAGCGAGAAACTGCGCCGATTGATACAAATCATAAAAATATCGGCGTTGAATTGTCACTTTTGGTTGGTTATGGGAGCATTTATTCGTATTCTTCCCTCAATAGATACAACCACATTTCTAAGATGAAATTGGGAAAGGTCGGAGGGGATGCCCTTGTAAAAAAAGTCGAATCGAAATTGTCAGAGGAAGGTTTATTCGGTAAGTTAGAGAATTACAAATTTGAATTTTAACCCACTTGACTTGATATGACGATCAATAACTATTAAATTCATTGTGCTTCTTTAAGCTGATCTGCTTGGGCTAACGGGGTTGATGGGAAACCATAGTCGGCGTCCTTATGACCGTCCTAAGTATCTCCCCACACTCCCTACTCTTTGGCCTTATAAAAGAGATATTCTGGAGGAATTTCTCCAAGTCATCGGAATCGAGGATTATCGGAAAGCTTTTGGGGACGTTTTGCTAACATCAGCGGAAAACCTCAATTGTTCATTTGATTTGAACTGGACAAATTTAAAGGTCAGGTTTTTACTGCCAAAGGTTAACAGTGGTCTGCGACTTTTCCACGCGACGCCATTTGTCAGAAAACATCCAGGATTTCACTTGCGTTCTAAAATACAACGGTACACAAAACGTTGTATGGTCAACGGAGGAAAACTGTATTTTTGCAACAAACCTGAACCTGACTGAGCCGGCAAATGTCATCTGGTACAGTATGGGTAAAAACGCGTTCCTCGTTCAATTAAATTCCTGTATTCCGAATTCAAACGACGACACACCTTACTTTGATGTGTCTGTTTGCTACAAAGGCGAAACGGGAAATTACTATATAAGTTCTGTGTTGATGGACCAGTCATATTATGTTTACTGTAACGGTGGATTTGTCAATTTTCCTACGGAAGATGATCCACCGATACCATGTCCGCCCTTCGTGTTTCGAACAAACGACAGCTTGCCAATTTATTTAAACGCTGAAGAAAACCCCACGCGCGGGAGTACAGACTTTCATATCACTGTCGTTCCGGCGTCACTCACAGTGAACACAATACTGCTTCCTGCTAGACTTAACACAACGGCCATTATTATGTCGCAAATACCGATTCGCCGTGATGCAAACATTACTGAAATCGAAATATTCGTGCTTTCGCCTGTTACAATTACTTTACTTACACTTTCATTAATTCAAACTCAGACATATACATATAGTCTAATGTATCTAAATCTATCGATATTTTTATGGCACGGATAATATTTAAGTTTACGTGGTTATTGTGAGATAGCAGTTGTAAAAAATTAGCCAAGTTTTGTTCATTTTATGTTCACGTGATTTACTTGCTTAACCACCTTGTATTGTCATCATCATCAAGAAGCCGATTTCGTGAAAGTCTCTTGTTTGGCGAATAATTTCCACTAAACTATGCAAAAGCCAGATGGGGACAAACTGATATTGTTTATGAAATCAGCGACCCCGAATTCACAAGGGTAAGAAATTTGGGGTTAATTCAAGTCTTCATTCAGTGATTGTAATAGTTTTCAAATGTTATTAAAACTAATTTGAATTTTTGGTAAAAAAATCCATCATTTCATATTAATTTGCAAATACATACAATCATAATCAATAGCTAAACTCGTCTTGTTATTTAATGGAATGTAACTTTAAATTAAATAATGTCAAAAACTCAGATTATTTGACTTTTTCATCATTGACTTGATAATGTTCTGTTATTGCGTGTGTATTGAAGTGATTGATGATTTGATCATCAAATTTTGATGATATTTACATGAGAAAAAAAACCAGCACAGCTCAACAAAGAATTTATGAGAAGTTGCAAGTTGCACACGACTAACACACAGCCGCATAGAGTACCGGGTAGCTGAGAATCTCAGCCTGAGATTGTGGTACCGGTAGCAGCAGCAGCACTAAAAATGCTCTTTTATCCTCCACATGGTCTTGTTGCTACTGTAACCTGTAACTAGTATTTTGTTATCAAGATCAACAGACACACTTTGCACGTCTGCACTTTCTCTTCATTCTCCATTCTCTCCGCTCTCGCTCTCGCTCTCTCTCTGCACATGGCAGTGCCATGATGGCACATGCCATGCATGCATGCGGCTTGCGAGGCATGGCCATGCATCAACATCAACAGCTCATCCATCACCTGTTTTCTTCTTATTTACAATATTCATTTCACACTTTAATTACACATGTAATTGAAGTGATATAATTATAAAAGTTTAATTTGTAATTCCAAAACAATTTAAAAGTGCTCTTTTATCAGAGGAGGCGCCATGAGACGAAAAAAAGTGAAAAATAAAAGAAACTGGGCCTGTGTATTCTGCAACAAATCATTTCCCAGTTTTTCGACTATATTCGTCCATATTTTAAGTCATATAAAAGAAAAACCGTTTTTTTGCAAAATTTGTGGAGGCTCGTTTGTCCGGAAGCGGAATTTAACGATTCACTTACTTACACTTCATTCTAATTTGGATTCAGTTAAGAAGAAAATTGAAAAAATAAAGCATTACAAATGCGAATGTTTGCCTTCGTGTGGTAAAATTTTTCTAAGCAAATCCGCATTAAACATACATCAGTGGGGTCGACGCCGAGCTGATAATTTGAAAAGAGCGACAGACACCAATTCGGAGGATCTCCAGACACCTCGGAGGAGACATGGCAGCAAGACTGAGCTTAATGTGACCTGTGACCTCTGCGATGAAACTATGATTCAGTCAGTGCTGCGAACTCATCAGCTCCAGTGTCACCCGGAGGATTTCTACATCACAACCCGAATTGTGAGACGAAGACGAAACCGGATACGAACTAGTGGAGAAGGCCAAGGCCACAGAGATCAGGATCATTTTCAGGATGAATCTGTTCTGTCTCCGGCCCGGATCATCTGCCAGATTTGTGACGATGATGAGTTCGAAAACGACTCGGAGTTGTTTCAGCACCGAAGGGATCATTTGGATTTGCATGTTAAAGACGATGATGAAGAGCTTGACCTCAATCAGATTAGATACAAATGTCTGTTCTGCCCGGGGGTTTTCAAAGGAATGGAGCTGCTCGAGAAACATTTCGGAGAGGTGCACAAAGCAAATGTGGATCTTAATCAACATCTTGAAGAAAATGGTAATGGTAATTTGACTTTTTATCATTTTATTACATATTGACCAAATCTAAAATAAATCATAAATGAGTTTATTTTTTAATTGACTATTTACTTATAGAATCAGTAAAATTAAAATCAATTGCGAAATCAATAAAAAAGAAGAAAAAAGAAGAAAAGCCCTTGGAAATGAAAATCGACCCAGGCCCAGTGGTTGACGAGGTCATGGAATTGGAAGATGCATGTTCCCATAAACCTGAGAAATCTCACGCTGATTTTGACCGTGATGATAACGATGACGATGACAAAGACGAAGAGAAAGAAAACGGTAACGGGAACGACGTTCAGTTTGAAAATGAAGATAAAATTGGTATGTGATATTTTAACAACTTTTTAAAAGTTAACTGTCAAATTCTGAACAAATTTTTATTTTATGGTAATTCTGTTTGTGTGTAAAATTTAGAATCGTCGACTCATCCAACTCCGCATAGGAAAAAGAAAACCAAGCGAAAGCGAAGAAGAAAGAAATTATTCAGTACTTTAACCATTGAAAGCAACCCAACGGTAAAGCCAACGCCCACGCCCATAACATTGCCAAAATGGAGCTACCGGAGTCACTTACACTTGCAGGACGATGAAAAGAAAGTCCATGACGAAATTGAAATTGCTCAAAAAATTGAAAGGGACACAAGTAGCGTCGACGTGAAGAAACAGAAACGGCGCCGCAACCGCCGTCGAAAGAACAAAATGAAAAACAAAGGTCAGAGGTTAATAGGGGAGCTTTTCCTTGGTATGGAGATGTTCGAGAAGCATAATGATGTTAAGATGGAGGTTCAAAAAAATCCAAATCAAAGGCGAAGCGTTAATCTTGTTCGGCATGCTCTTCAACTTGATGAAGGTTTCAATACAGACAAAAAACAATTAATTTTTTTATATATAAAAATAACACATGATCATAACTTTTTGCATTTTTTTATTTTGTTAGAATTCACACCAACTCCGGGAAAGAAGAATAAAAAGAAGTAAAAGCGTGAGCAACCATGTTAATGTCAATCACCGCGAATTGACCAGTTCAAAAGAAGGTTGTCTTTCAATTAATATATTAATAGTTGTTATTAACTGCTTACTTAACTTACTGTATCTAGAGTGGTACATAATAAAAATTAATAATAAATTGTGAAATTCGAAGCGGTAAGCGGTCCATCAAAGCGGAAAATATTAGTTTAGAATGTAGCTATAGGCCAATGTAAATGTAAATGAATTTATGTAACAATTTTGATTTATAATTGTAATGTGTCAAAGGTCCAATGCAATATTTAAATGTCCGAATGTGCCTATTCAATTTAACTGCCAATGCCAATATGATTGATAAGACTAGCAGAATTAAGTGCAGCTGCAGAGATAATCACTTAAATGTCTTAAATTGTAAATTAAAATAAATATTGCGTTATGGACCATAATTATCTTTATACAATTTCAATGATTGTAATAAATCAATTTAAACCAGAAAATAATATCATACGGGAAATCCTTTATTTAACATTTAAATTTAAATCTTCACATAAAGGAGATTTACATGAAAAAATATGCAGACATGGCGTCAAAAATACGACGACAAATGAAGATTTGTGGTGGGAATTTCCCACTGGGAAAGAATTGAGCATGAATGATGAACATGCGCACATTTTGCAGCTGCTTTTGTTTTGGTTATTTTTTCACTCTCATCATCTGATCTGAGTCTGAGTAGAGCTGCCGGTGCCGACACTGAGATTAAAACATCAACTAAGTTGTCAAATTGATACATGGCAAAGAATTTATTTAAGAATTAGTAAATAAAGTTAACAGACAAGTTTTAATTTAAAAAAATGAAAATGGAAGGAAGTTCAAACCAGCGGAAGCGGGACAGGGTCTTCAAGTGGAACAAGAGGTGCCTTTTTTGCAATAAAAAATTTAGAATGCCGACCCACATCATTGACCACATCCGCTGGCACATCAACGAAAGACCCTTCTCTTGCAAATTCTGTGGCGCCTCATTTATTCAACGCTCGAGTTTAAAAGATCACCAGAAACGTTACAAGGATGGTCAATGCAAGTTCATCGAGGAGGATCCTCAAATTCGAAGGCAAAAGAAACTCACCTGTTCCATCTGCAAAAAGGTTTTCTCCACATCCGGAAACCGGAAGCGCCATCAACTAACCCACTCTGCAGACGACGATAAGACGACCTTCACGTGTGAACAATGTCC
>VYYJ01005174.1:0-11649 GCA_021029165.1 Cyphoderus albinus
CCGTTTTGCGGATATGAGAACCCTAACAGAATTTGAAAGAGTCCTCCTAAGAAAAGTTCATTTCTCCCCGTCATGACAAACTTTTTGGTTCTTCCAATTTGAAGATTGATGATGTTATACATGCACACAATACATATACTTTATAAATGCCTACAAAGTAAAACTATTCACTTCCTCATTCGCAGGAATGTTCATTTCCTGTTTCTGTTCATTGCTGTTTAATGCAACTTGCTTTAACGCAAAACTTTATTAATTAACTGGGTACATATATTTAATAAGATTATCAATAACTATCGGGCTAATAATTATAAAACCAAATGAATAAATCCGATAAAATAAAATTTAAAAAAATATTTTCTACTACAACATTCTACGGTTTCAAGGAAGATTCTGTCTGACGTATGTATAAGCTAGATGATTTAGATTGTTCTTAATTTAGCAAAACGGGTTTTTAAAAAGTATAAACAATTAAATAAGTATAAACATTTCATAAAGTGTTTCATCTTCGTAAAGCTATATCAGTCGGGGAATTTTTAACATTCCAACTTTTCAATGTTATTCTCTATATATTACATATGTTAGTACAAAGTGTTCTTTAACAATGCATTGACATTTTCAAAGCGGCGTTTTGATAAATTTGATACTGGCAGTGACACGACGGGGCATGAGTAGCATTTATCTTAACAGTTTCTTAGTTCTTGTAAGACATGTTTTTTAGCCCTCGACATTCTACTATTTTACCTAAATAATCTAAATGTTATGTTACGATAATCAAAATTAACTAGGTATAGTAAACCCCTTTATCTATACTTTATTTTGGGAGCATTTCATAACATTATCAAACACAACACTTGTTTACAATGCATAAAAACATACATTACATCAGAGCACGTAACGATCAGAATAAGAAGTTCATGTTTGCTGAAATTGGACACAAACAATAAAATAGGTAACCGCCACTTCAACAATCTGCAATACGATAATCACAAAATACATTTAATGCTCGCTTTAATACACACTTCACTGTACTTTATTTGTTTGATGATATGCTTCAATCCTAGTTATTGTCAAACATTTATTATTTCCATTCTCGTTGCAACAAAGCACAAACTGCTTTATTGTCATCATCTAGAATAAACATTAGCAAATTTTTATATTTTATGATAGTGAACTTGTAATGATAATTTATCGACTATCAAAGTCAACTTCCTTAGATTACCTGAAAATGTATGTCACCAGTTAAATACAAAAATCCAAATGCAAAACAAAAACTAATTGCAAGACTTGTCGCATTAATAACATCTAATGCAGTGGAGATTTTCATCAACAAGTCTTCATTTGCTTTAGTTGATAAATATAGCAAGATGTTCAGGATAATGCATGAGAAAACTAAACCAAACACCTCATTGATTATTTTGGAGGTTTGTTGAATAAGAAGAAATTGCTCCACCAACTGTTTTGTATTGATGTCACTTTTGCCAATATCAGGTTCTATGACGACAATTGTTTCTTTCACTGTGGGTTTGCTGAATAAGAAACTTGGTAGAAATGAGCCATTCAGTTCAAATGCGTTGTTAATTCTTAAATCACTTTTCACCTTCAACAATATATCATTGGCGAATACTTTCACCAGAAGCCACAACGTTGCCACTGGGAGTATAGCGAAAATGCTCAGAAATAAATAAAACATTTCCTGGTAAATATTTATGATCAAATACAGAACCGGAATAATTTTTTCCTCGAATGCGTTTGAATTGTTTGATGTTGTAACATTTAAAGATAAACTTGAAAATAAAAACACTTGACGCCCCAAATCCACGTTTTCATTCCACCATGTAGATTTGTCCTTTAAGCTGGTAAACCAAGCCATCCAGCGTGCAATTGGAAACAGGATATAAATTAAACACAATGGGTAAAATATCAGTTTTTCAACAGTTGCCACTAATTTGGTAATAAAATGTTTATTATTGATACTGTGCAGTTTGCTGCGTGATACTAGATTCAAAATGCTGACAATATCCATGTATCGAAACCAGTAAATTTTTAAATCTGTTAGTTTAAAAAGAGCAAGATTGATTTCACTCGCCCAAACAAGGTAGGCAGATGGGTCTTTCAGGCATCGTGGAAATCTTAGTCTAACAAGGAAAATCATGAAAAAGCAGTTCAAAATTGTAAGAAATCTACAAACTATTTTTGTGTGGAAGCGATGATATCAAATTAAACCTGCAAAAGTTAATGGGAGTTGAACTCGAATTTGATAGTGGCTTTCTACTCAGTCGAAAGGGACAACAGAAAAGATAATATTGAAAATTAAAGAAAGTTTCCCACAATTTTGTCAATTTTTCAACAATTACTAGCCTGTCTTCTGAATGAAAACCGGATTTTTGCATTTTGTTGGAAATTCGTTGCAAGGAAATGAAAAGTTTGGTAAGATGCATTTTTCACAAGAGTGACTTTCTATCTAGCCGTACCACACAACTCCCAGTGACAATTTGCAAGCCAGAAAACAGAAAACCTAGAGACTTTCGATTTTAATAATGAAAATTATTTTGTTGATGATTCTCACTATCAAATACCAATACCATAGTTGTCATTATTATGATGTGGATAAAGTTAGATTACTTCATAGTAAATAATTCTAATAATAGACTCTTCAACAAAACCGGGAAAATTTTATTTTGCATAATATATTTGTTTGAGTATTTTACAGGTTTACGACAGCAATGTAAACATTATGTACGAGGTAAATATTTTGAGTTATCTTTAGAAAAACTTTCCATTGTTTTCCTACTATCCATCAAACTATTTACACCTGCCGAAACCTGTTTTCGACATGTTTGATGATTGTTATTGACTAGTAGAGAATAATAGAGATTATAGTAGATCTATTTGCGTACTATATGTACATGTGGCTATTTTATGCAGTAAAAGATAAATCGTAATGGTTTGCATCTTGTTTATTTTAATCACCTCACAAAAGGAAACATCATCAAACATGCCATTTTATGTTTATTCACATATGTACCAGCTTGCTACAACTTACTTTCACAGATGGAAGATGCATGCGAAAACTGTGATACAGCAATAATCCCATTTTAAAAGCATTACCCGATCAGAAGCAAATTTATTGAAAAATATAATTCTGTTAGACTACCAATTGCGTATTCCTCGGTCTTGTATTTGAAAGGAAGTGAATTTCGATTGGAGAAATGAATAAATGGCTGATAATTTGTTTTTGTAGAAGTTTCCGAGTAATTGTGGTGAGGTCCAAAAATTGATATAACTGTCTTGCAATAAAGTCGATTTTACGATGCCTCTTCAGGCCAATATTTCAACTTCTGTAACAATTTGAATGTGTACTTGTGGCTACTCATTATTTCAATGGTTAATCACTTATGACACCAAAAAGAATGGCAATTTTTCGGTTGCTAAATTCTGCAAAGTTATAGGTTTCGACGTGTAGTAGTGCAGTAACTCGTCAAATTCGTGCTATCGATTCAAAATGCTTCAACAAATGATTAAACAAAGGAATATGCCGGTTTTCACATAAAATAGAAGAGTAATATTAATAAGGTACACAATTTAATAAATACGAATTAATTGTCATACACATCTATTTGGTGTAATACCTATACAATCTAGCATTATTCATATTCAAGTACTTACTTCAATTAATTCATCCATCGGTTTTACAAAGATAAATGTAGGTGACATTAAAGTTTTGTCTTTTTTCTTTTTGCTCCAAATGCTATCGAAATGTGCCTTCATATTGATAACGAACTCTATGACTTTGCGATACCATTTCATGTAAGCCTGCTTCACACCCACAATAAATAGCACCAAGCCAGCAACACATACATGACCCAACAATCCCAAACCAACCGGCGACCTAATCGGAACGGCGTTAACGAGTTCCGTTACTCCGAGTACTTGATAATTTTTCGGCAGCGTTAATGTACCATTTGTTGACCATCGTATCAACCCTGCAACCTTTTTGGACCATCCAATTTCAGTTAGTATCCTGAGTGAAGCAATGGCATGATTCGATAATTGTCCATACATCCGGAGTGTTAATGGAAAGGAAATATCAATATCGTTGCTGTACTTAATTCCTTTGCACATATATTTGTCGTCTACAACCCAAGTGTTATCCCGGACTCGCCTAATCAATTCATAGGCAGTAGCGGCTGTCATCAAATATCGCCGCTCGGCTATTACTTTAAACATTGTTATTGCTTCACTGATATTCTTTTCAGCAGGAACATCATGAAATACGGAATTTAGGTAAACTCCATAAATACCATACGTTTTATTGATCATTTCTGCCAAAGATTTGGGTATAACACGTGCTGCGAGAAGTGCTTGAGATTTGTTAAAAGTTGCAGGTAGTGCCCATTTATAATTTTGCTTTGTTACAAGGTCCTCTAACTTGGGAAATGACGTTAACTCAACAGCATTTGATGATATACTGCTTTCATAGGCGAGTCCCAGAAATTTGGCACCGATTAAGTAAAACACTAATATTTTTCTTGGATGATTTCGCATCATTCCGATTCCTAGCATAAGCCAAATTGTGTCTAGGCCAAGTGCACAGTTCTTGTAAATAAAACAGAATGTGATAACTATTAGCAATACAACTAAGCCCGTCCATCTCCTGATAATCAGGAATGGTCCTTCTGAAAATGACACATACTCATTTAGATTAAGGCAAGTTAAAAAATACTGGAACTGGTCTAGTTCTCCGTGTGCATCTTGATACAATATATCTCCACGAGTTTGTAATATTTCGTTGGTAATTTTATGAAAATATAGTTCACAGTATTTCATATTGAACAGCCAAGTAGCCAATGACGTTTGGAACTCATCATGGATATCATATGACACGAATGAAACGTTTAGGGAATGCTGTAGAATTGAATATGCTACATACATTTCCTGGCGAGAGCCATATTCACATTGTTTTACTGCTCGAAGAAGGACATTTCTTCCTTCATTTCCGGTAACGAATGTACGCCAACATTTAACATCCGTGTCGTCATACAAAGCCACAAGACCCGTGGATCTCAAGGGAATTATATTTCCGTGTCCATTTCGTGAAATTAAAACTAAAATTTTTTTCAATTCTTCCACTGACTGAAACTTTGACAAAGGGTAAGAAATAAAATGATTATCAGTACAAGCCAAGCAATATATCCATAAGTCGGAAGTGGAGAGAAAAACAAGAGGAACATGAAATGGGATTAAATCCTGATCCAGCAATCTCCTCGAAACAAAATTTTTATAGAGTGTGGGTTGTTGTGGCAGATTCACTCTACAGCAAAGTAGAACAATAAAAAGTGCCCCGGAGTCAGTACTGTGACCGGATGTTTGGATTGATTCCATCACTTCGGAAAATTCTTGGCTAAGTACAACAAAAATTGACATATGCTTTTGAAATTTGTAGTTGAAGCGGAGATGGCCATCCTTCAGTGTCAAGTTGCCGTCGTCAATTTGTGATTCTTCTATTGAAAAATCAACGTAGCCAACTGTATAGACAGCAAAGGTATGAAGAATTGGTTTCTTATCGTCAAACAAATAATCTAATACACGTTGGTAACGTTTGTCACTGTTGCCGACTTTAGTATTGTTTGGAAAAATAATACTGGTGAAAGTTGGGATTTCAGCCTGAATCGCGGAGAGGAATTTAATATCTTCTACAGTTACAATTTCGGTGGCCAAAATCAACACCACGAAACAAACCGCCTTACAATGTCTGGTAAACATTGTTAATTTTTGTGACTAAATTGCAATCACTTTTAAAAAATTCACAGCACAATCACTGTCTTTATAGCAATACACGCCCGATTTACAATGTCTATAGTCTTCAGCCACATATTTCAAAATGGTTGTTGCATACTACTGTTGTTTAGAAATATGCACGTGTACCTGTAGCGTCTCATTACTTTAATGGTAATTCTTTTCCGGGGCAGAAAAGAGAACAAGGGGATTTTAAACACTAAATACATGCTTGGCTACTTCCTGTTTTTCGGTTACTAAATTATTCAGTCGTTATAGGTTTTTATCGTGGAAGTAGTATATTAGTGTATTCGAAAAGATGAGAGAGCAGCCATAAGTTAAAACGAGAGCTAAAATATTATATGCGAAACGAAGATAACTACGATGACCCGCGAAGATCCATCCTAAAATATAATTTGAACAATGCAGGGATCTACAAACTTTTGTCCCTGTTGACGACTTTAGTATTGTTTGGAAAAATAATACTGGTGAAAGTTGGAGTTTTAGCTTGGATTTTTGAGAGGAATCTAATATCTTCAAAATTTAAAATTTCACTGACCAATATCAACACCATGAAACAAACCTCTTTAAGATGTCTGGTGGACATTGTTGAATATTAGTGACTAAATTGCAACCGTTTTTAGAAAATTTGCCACCTTATCACTGTGACGTCGTTCTTTGTAGTCACGCCCGATTTATAATACTAACTCTTCAAACACGTCATTTCAAGATGGCTGTTGTTTACTACAATTCTGCAAAAAATATGAACGTGTATCTGTAGCTTTTCATTACTTGAATGCTTATGTACCCACGAGGCACAAAAGAATGGTAAAAATAAATAAGCAACTTATACAATAAATACACTTTTTTTTTTCTTTGTAATCAATTTAGAAGAAAACCTGGCGACGAGAAAGTACCTAGCACGAATTGAATGTTCATTTTAATTAGCATTGTCAGGCTTGTTTTATGTTGAGAATTCTTACTGACAGCATAAATCAATAAACTCGTGTCATCGATTTTTAGCCCAAATGCAACAAGAAATGGTTAACGACAATATTGGAGAGAATATGTACGTATATGAACAAAATATTTTATTTATTAACTGGAGTTATTCAGCTTCGTCCATGTACTATATAGAATTGTCGAGATGAAAATCTAATACCTAGTTTTAATGGACAGCCATTTATATCAAAATGTTGCGATAAAGTTAGAAACCAATACGAAAATGCTAGTTATTCTTCCTGTGAAAACTGATTCTTAACCATCGTTCCTTCAATAGCATCCGAAGGGGATTCCGTTATACTGCTGGCGTTTGAAACAGATGGCTTGAAGGGATTTTCCCATGGCGGCCATGGTAGAGATCTGGCGGCAACAGATCCTAAGGGTGGGTCTGAGCTCAAATCAACAGATTTTGGTCGCGATGTTGTTGATAGGATAAGTGACCGAAACTCTACAGATCTTCCGAAAGGTACACCAGATGACGCTTTCGCTGAGATAGTTTCATTTCGGTCGGTTTTATTTTCTCGTTCGGATTGTGGGTCACCCGTTTCTAACCCGGTAGATTCATTTTCGTCCAAAATGGGCAAATTAACAGGATTCGTATATCTCGGGATACTTCTCCACCACCGGGGTCTCCAAAAGTAAGTTCGCAATATTCCAGGGTATGGAGTATAATATCCGACAGCAACTGGATACCCATACCATGCCTTGGCACATAGATAATCACATGGTGGACCGGTGTGTGTATAATATATGTAATCAAAACCTAAAATCCCAATAAAAACAAATCACATGTACGTAATCGTGTATATCCATTTTTCACATGGTCAAATTTGATTTCATTTAATAAATACCGTCAATAATTTGAAGATTCGTCAACACCAGAAAGGCTTGTACTTGGAGCAGCCCATGAAACAAAAACTTCGTTTTCACCGTCATTCCCAATCTGGTTATTTCCTTCCAACTGCTTCAATGGTAATTTGTAATATGGCACATGTTTTATTCCACATTTTTTGCCATCCGGAACAAATGTTGCCGTGCCGACAAATTCACTTCCTGTCTATATTTACGACCACCTAATTAGTTATAACATACATACGTGTTGCAATATACATCATCAATACACGCAAGAAAGCGACATTTTTCCTGTACGAGTAGATACTACCTATGCAACGGCGTTGAAGAAATTAAACCGGGTATTTTGTTTTTATGAATTTTATTCGTTTATATTTTTTTCAGAATATTTTTAGATACTTGAAAATAGAAATGAGTACAAAACTGAAAATATCCGTATTGCATAACCCCACTATTCTGCCGCAGTGGCGGGTTCCTCCGCCAAGGGTTCACCGGCTACATCGGAGTTTTCTGATTCAGCCAAAGCCTCTGGTTCTGTCACTGGTGGGGTTGCGCCACCAGAATCAGAGGAAGGGTCCGGGGGTGACACGTTTTCTTCATCCGTTTCAAGGTGTGTTTGAGGTGGTTCGGCGCTGGCTGGTATATTTGTGTCATTTTTAGGAGGAAATTTTGGTGGTGGTGGGGCACTCTGTGGCGGTTTCGAACTGGCTGGTACGATTGTACTAATTTTACCGGCAGATGCTGATGGAGGTTTAGCACTTTCTGGTAGTTTTGTACCATTTTTGTCGGCAAATATTGGTGTCGGATGGGGGCTAGCTGGAGGTTTTGTTTCTTTTGTATCCATAGATTCCCCAAAAAGTTTCATGTCATGAGTTTCTTCCTTCAGTAATGCGGATTCCATTGGTATTTCTGGAGCAACACTGCCGGGCAGGACATTAATATCTCCCGTCTCTCCTGGTTGAGTATCGAGGGATGCCACTAGAGCTCCACTTTCGTCAATAACTGGTAGAACAATGGGAGTGGAATTTGCCACGGGATCCGTATTACCAAACCACCATGGCTTCGGTACTATAGGTGGATATTGCGGTTTGCTAGGTCCAAGAGGTCCGTCCTGTCTGACGTACCATTCAGTGCCACACAGAAGCTCACATGCTGGACCGCCAGAGGTGTAGTGTCCATAGCCATAATATCCTACCAAGAAACATGAGTACTTTACATATAGTATCTATAATATTTTTGTTTAAATAAGTTCAATGCAAATTAATTACCTCCAGTGTTTTGTGGATAGGAGAATCCTACAAGGATTTGAAAGAGTCCTCCCAAGAAAAGTTCATTTCTCCCCGTCATGATAAATGACAAATGTTTTGGTTCTTCTAATTTGAAGACTGATGGTGTTATATGTACATATACATAATAATTTAACAAAATACTACAAAGTAAAACTATTCACTTCCTCATTTGCCGAAATGTTCATTTCCTGTTTCTGTTCATTGCTGTTGAATGCAACTCGCTTTACCGCAAAAATATTCCAAAGTACATGTAGTAAACATTATTAAGAATTGCCAGACTAATCAAATCAGAATGTATGAATACGAGAAATTAATAAAAATAATTTACTTGCATATTCGAAATTCTACGTTTCCTAAGATATTTCCGACGTATTAACTAGAATAGCTAGATTGTTCTTAATTTAACACAAAAAGGGTCCTTAGTATTTGAACTTTCGACAACTGCAAAAATTTAAAAGTGGTCCGGCGACCATGATATTTATCATAAGTATGGGGAACGACATTTGACGAGTTTTGACGCCATTTTTAAATCTCTCCGACTACAAAATTAATACCTACACCTGTAATAGGTACACCTGCCAAAATAAAAATTCAATATTATCCTAAACCAGTAATATTATGTAAGTAATGGTGGATAGTAAAATATATCTAACTAAAAGTAGCCAGAAATAAAAGCAGGCATCACATAAGGTCAATACAGCTTCTTTGGTTAATAACTGTTCGACCGGCTTTTACTTTTACTTTTACTTTTCACTGATCTTCCCAAATGGAGGTTGGTAAATAGTAATGGTCTTTTTTATCCATTTAAAATACATTAAATATTTTTCCATTACTTTTTATTTATTTCATTTATACAGTAGAATTTTCGTAATTGCACATAAGGGCAGACAATCATAAAGAAATGCAATTATTCGAAGTTTCCCGCCTTCATTTAAATACATTGGTTTCAAAATTGAATGGTGTGTAATGTAAATAAAAAAATATCCCATGTACAGAAACCTCGCAAATCAACTTTTATTGAATATATACTATAAAACAATTTTTTCACAAGAATCAAAGACAAAGCGTAAGTGAACATCATTTATTTATTTAGCATAGTAGGCGAAACCAGACGTGGATTTGTTAAATCAATAATTTTGACAACAGCCCCTCAGAAACAATTTTATCACGTTCACTACAGAACGCCCCCCTAAAGGAGGGTATTTAATTGCAGGCGAAGGTTTCAGACTTCTTCTGAAGCAGGTGATGGCTCAAGAGTGCCTGGGGGAACCGGAGCAGCCTTACCAACTGATCCAGGTGGAGGTGGTGGCTCAAGCGTGCCAGGCGGAACAGGGGCGGCCTTGCCAACGGATTCAGGTGGAGGTGGTGGCTGAAGGGTTCCCGGGGGAACAGGCGCAGCCCTGACAGCTCCGGGTGGCGGTGGTGGCTGAAGAGTTCCAGGGGGAACGGGTGCTGCCCTGACTGATCCGGGTGGAGGTGGCGGCTGAAGAGTTCCCGGGGGAACAGGTGCAGCCCTGACAGCTCCTGGTGGCGGTGGTGGCTGAAGGGTTCCCGGCGGAACGGGTGCTGCCCTGACTGACCCGGGTGGGGGTGGTGGCTGAAGGGTTCCCGGTTTAACAGGTGCAGCCCTGACAGCTCCGGGTGGCGGTGGCGGCTGAAGAGTTCCTGGGGGAACAGGAGCAGCCCTGACGGATCCAGGAGGAGGTGGTGGCTGGAGAGTTCCAGGTGGGACAGGTGCTGCCCTGACTGACCCGGGTGGAGGTGGTGGCTGGAGAGTTCCAGGTGGGACAGGTACACCCTTGAGAACAGATCCAGGTGGAGGTGGCGGCTGAAGAGTTCCCGGGGGAACAGGGCTGGAACAGAAAATAATACAATGATCAGCGCATTCTCCTAAAAATGGGAAATTAATATAACTAAAATATTACTCACCGTTAGATTTTGGCAGGTAAGTCAAATCCAATAGTAGATGTATTTGGAGCAGCCCTCCGAAGAACAATTTAATTTTTACAACCATGACGTATCCCTTTTCCGTCTGCTCTAGTTGTAAGCTGATAAAATATTGATCAATCTTAACCATCTGAGTGATGCGGCAAATGTTCAACTTCTTTGATGTTATTTTATTATTCTCCAATAAATGGATTTCCTGTCTTTGTTTAACCGAGTGCTTGGATAATTTTTTTTCTCTACAATTGTTTCAATGAGAGGTTGGTAATATTTTGCAGGGTTAACCAAGAACTTTGTTACCTGTAACAGTGTACAATTTAATCAATAAAAAGGCGGTTATTTTTACAGTGTTTATGTGTTAATTTAAATAATTTCAGATGGAAAGTTTTTATCTCTTGATCGATCCGCTGCATCGGCTGCATCTAAATTTATTTGTTTGTTTATTTGAAGGAATCTTTATTGAAGTTAGAAATAAATTCCTTTATCGCTGTACACGAAACCGTCAAACAATTCTACATGGTAAAAGGTAGAAATATTTTATTTGAGCAATAGCAGCAGCTTCATAACTTTCTTAAGTAGATATAAATCGGCATATCAAAAGCATTCACCATACATAAGAGCAAAATTGATTGATAAAAAAATCTGAAACAAACAACCATCAGATCATAATGTCACATGTCACTATGTCCCTGTGTGCATTATATGTATTCAAGGTACTCCCACCCGGGTTTTTGGGGTAGGGGTTTTTGAGGGTTTTTCCTGGGCGGGTGGGTTTTTCAAACCAAAA
>VYYJ01005175.1:0-11646 GCA_021029165.1 Cyphoderus albinus
TGAAATCCATAAGCATTGCTTGCTATACAATTTCATACCACGGAGCATGGTGATTGTATTTGTAGCTTAACTAAAGCGTTTAAATAAGAATTTTAAAATTTTCAGACGTTACAGATGTGTATATATAACGCAATTATGTCATTACACTTAATACAATAAATAATATTACGGTTTATATGATAATTTAAATTGTGGTTGTTGTTAATTGAAATATGCATTACATTTGACATATCTAAATATTTACACTTAATAGTTCTATAACCTTATTGCTACGTACAACCACAAATGTCAGCAAGGGTGGAGTTATGGTAGCGTCATTTATATAACGTCATCTTTGTATATCCGTTTCTTACGCTTAGTGGTCGCAGAGTAGAGAATAAAAAGAAAATTTAAATCCAAAATCTGTAGTATTAGGAAAAAACAATGTTTGATTACGAACGATCAGTTTAATTTTTAGTTTTCTTGTGAAAACATTTTTGTCTTCCATGTAATTTTAAGTGTTGATGCTTTGAAAATTGATGATTAATTGTAATGTCAATGTGAATCTCGTTGCTTGATGCTAGTTCTACCTACAATGATTAAAATATGGTGGTAAGTTAATATAAGAATTTTATTCTAATCGAGCCAAACAAACGAGATATTTAAGGTTAGAAACTTTCGGCGAAGGGACTTACTTACAGTTTCGGAGAAAAACTTAGTCATGATTTGCAATAAATTTAAATAACAATTATTCAAATCCATAACCACATTGCTATGGAAATGGAAGATGCTCATTTGAAACATTTTTGTATTTTTCTTTCTTTGTAGCATAACAACAACAACATACCCATACTTAAAGGTGAGAAAACTACAGTAACTGAAGAGAAATAAACATTACAGCAGTAAAGTATCAAACATTATTAACCCATAATGCAGCAATATTGTTCGAAAACGAAACTATTGCATAATAGTCAAACGCTGGAACATATAATTTGTATAGAAGTCTGGAAGACATTTGTTTTTCTACAGGGTAAATCGGAAAGTGCTCAAATTTAATACTTAACGGCTTCAAGAAGTAATAAGTGCACATATTACAGAGTGTGTTCAACTAGAGACGGTTATGTGCAAAAATGTGTTAACTCAAATGAAGAACTGTCGGGCCTGCATGAAATAAACGATCTGCTGTGGACTCGACCAACAACTAAGTAACAAACACTGGCTTGCCTCGGAGAGTACGTTACTCAAATTTCTCGAGGGATAGGAGGTGAACCAGTCTTTAAAGTAGACATTTTCTAACGGCGATTTTTACTTCATTCTGACCAAATTTTAACTCGCTCAGTCATATCATCCATAATATTTAGGGTGCCAATGGAGTATCATTTTGTTAATATTTGTAATCAATATTATTTTCTAAAAGCTGCTCCTATCTCCCTTTCTATAATTCTGATGCCGAACATTCTGGAGAAAGCCCCGTCACTGAATCTCAGTTTCCAACTCTCTGTTTGTATTTACCGGAAGTATCTTTCACGAGGCAGAACCAGAGGTTAGCATAAGCACTATAGCATAGCATGTTCACTGTTAAACTTGATAGAGGCCCTTAACCTCTGTCGTATACAGAATAGTAACAGTAGGTTAGTGAGAAGACGCATATTCCTACAAAACCTTGTTTCTTGTAATACTCGATAGATGAACGTTAATACCCCTTACATTATGGTCGACATCATAATAACAAAACATGGCGCAATAAAATTTTACAAGACGATTGTTACAAGTTTAAAATCCCTGCTGTCAATATGTATGTAATTTTAAATTTTGCAATAGATCATCGCAATCACGATCAAGAAACAAAATAACCCTTGCCAAACTCAATTTGTTGCACTGAAATTTTTAAAAACATCTTCGCGCTTCACATCAGACAAATAAATAATCAGAAACCATTTAGCTCCAAATTTACTTTTGCTGAATTATCTACATAATTTTGATTAATTAGATAAGCAAGAGTTGATTTAATCTGAACCATGATACAGAAACGGAGTTACTCAATATTTTTGCCATGATTTTCAGTTTTGTGACATAAACATTATCGGGATTCGGTCTTCGGGATATATTCAAAAATCACTTCTCCTTTCATATATTGCGACGCCAGTGAGGATCTAGGGGTCATTAATCCTGAAGAGGAAGTATTCTTATACCGCGGCATTGGAAAAATGTGATTTTAGGATGGTTTTCTTTATAATCTGTTTAAAACGTATGATGTCAGGGCCACTAAATAAAGTCTTCTTGAAGTAGTATTTGATTTGCACGAAGATACGTTCTCGAGATACATTGCTTACTTTATAGTCAAAATCCAATTACTATTTACTAAATAATACATTTCGGAGAGCACATTTTTCCACAAATGAAGAGAAACTTTTTTCTTAATTTAACATATTTCCGGTTTTCTATTTTCGAGTTTTTTTTTGTTTCTCTTTATCCAATAAGGTTCACTGAAGGAATTGGAGTTGGGCTTCAATAGGATTTCATATTCTGATTCTAAATAGGTGCGACATATAGAACAAGAACAACCATTGTAACTTCTCCTATCTAGGTAGAATGGAAAATCGTAAGATCATTTCCAGTCTTCAACTAATCTTTGTGTCTTTCCCGGAAATATCCCACTTGAGAGCATGGTGAAATGGTTGAAAAGACGTAAATATTTATTTATACTGCAAAAATTAGTTTCTTGCAATGTTGGTAAGTGCTACCAACTCTTACATTAGAGTCGATGTCATCTTAAACTAAAAGTACTTATGTGTAAATTCTAACATAAGTACTAAATTAACACATCAATGAATAGTGTATAGAGTAAAGCGGTTTGCTTTTAAATTTTAATTCTATTTCGTTTGTAGTATTTGGATTTAAAAAATGCTGTGTCTGTTCTTGGATACTTTACCTTTATGTATAAGCTGTCGTTTGCTGTGACAGGTTTTTCAGATATTATTAATATCTCTGTTTTATTACATCACGGCTGCATGCTGCATTTTAGAGAACTTTAAATCCAAATCCAAACCTTTCACTGTGAAACGTTTTGGATGTGAAACTTGCACATGAAATATTGTCAATCTACTTACATCCAATCCCAACGTGTTCCATGAACCGCATCAAACAATTCGACTGAACAATCAGCGTCATCAAAAGTCGCAGAGACCGAAGCAAAGTGAACCCGGTACGAAGAAACACCTGGATTATTTTTTTATATTTTTTGTATTCTTCGTATTTTTCTCCTGCTTCTTCATCTCACGATATCATGGGTGACCAATCACACCCATTGAATGACCAATCACAATTTTTTGTTAACTCATATCCTCTCAATTTATTACTTTGTACACAATTTATTCACTCTTTTCTCTGCATCTTTTCTTTGCATTGAATTGAGTCATTCAGGCATTCAAAGACAAACTTGGATAAATCATATAAAACAATTACAAATAATAAACTATTCAAAGGTTCAGCTCAGGCAGTGTCAAAGCAAAACTCAAAAATTTCATTTTCTGCCCTAAAATTTTTTTCTCGAAATTTCCATCGTCGGTGCACAATGGGTGAAGTTAAACTTGCTAAAGTGGAGATTTTTATTTTCAGAATTTTAAGACGATCAATTAACGACTCGTTCACTAATGTGAACTTCGTATTCTTAGAGTCAATGATGAAAAATGGGTTCAGCATCACCAGTTCATTTTCATTGCTCAGACACGCAAGTTGAAATTAAAAATTAGTGAACTAAAAAACTTAATCACGTTAACGAACGTAAGACGTTATGGAGCAAATTGCTGTGGGGTCTTTAGTGATGATAGTAAAATAATTTAATAAATTTTCATTCTGTCTAAATCAATCGAAATCGAAAATAAAAGTTATTTGCATTAGTAAACTCCCGAGAATATGAGGGTTGAAACCGCTGCATGCGGACAGTGTTCTATAATGTGCATTTTAGATGTCCTTTTAATGATTTGCATATCGTCCTAGAAAATATAAAAACTAACTATGCATTATTAGGGAAAACACTGCTTGATTACGAATGATCAGTTTAACTTTTATTATTTTTGTGTAGACACGTTTGTCTTCTTTGTAAGTCTAAGTGTTTAAGCTTCAAAAAATGTTGATTAATTGCAACGTGAATCGCGTTACTTGATATAAATTCTACCTACATTGTAAAAATATATCAATGAAATGAATCCGAAACTCAAGACAAAACGATTTGTAATGGTCAAGTGTAAGTTTCAATGCATATATTATATATATTATATCAATATCATGTCAATCAGTTATCCACATTCACATTGTAATTATTGTTTAGTAAACGACGCTGGAAATTGCTTTAAATTTGAGTAAGTTAAGCAAGATGAAGTATAGAATATCATATCATGATCATGAGCAAGAAATAGTTTTCTGTACCATACTTCGTTTAACGGATTATTTTGAAAATGTTCAATTGTGCAAACAATTGCACAGATGATATTTTACATTTATATTTCCTGGAGTGTGGAATGCATTGTTTGAATGGTGTATTTATCATACACAGGCTATATTATAAAGATAGGGTAGTCTATTAATGGAAATTATAATGATTTATCCACTGGAGTTTTCCAGTCAACCCGAATATATAAGGATAAATTATGTATATTTGAAAAATTTGAATTGTCTTATAAGATTAAGTTATTCACTCGGATATGCACTACATTGTAAACATCTGAACGAAAAGTGGTCTAACTACGATCACGAGTTGTACTCACATGCTAAAGAAATGGTAAAATTATGAGGTAGATTTTGCAGAGTTCAAAAGATTGCAATTCATTTACCGAAAACCATCACGAAACGTGATAATTAATTAAACAATGTAAATGTAATATCTTATTTCACAAATTATTTCACTATCAACATATTGTTAAATCAAAGTGTAAGATTTTGATTTGTAAGTGACTCTTTTCTGTTAATGAAGACTTTCACAGTTTGTTCAACTTGTCATTTATTGTATTGATGTAATCCGGTTCGTATGACTGTTTAATGCAGCTGTTTATTTAAACTTTTATCATTTCAGACAATTAACACATTTTACACGTCCAAACTTGAACGCTTTCAATGATAGGGTGCTTGTGACAGGTGCAGACAGGAAACACAGTAAAGATGAAATCATGAATGGACCATGGTCCATGGTGGCATTGAAATATCATTCATTTAATTTACTTAAGTCCCTGAATCAAAATACACTGTACCTTAATTATTACAGTTATTCTACGCAAATACGCTGAAATTTTGGACGAAACCTTTGCCATAAGCTGCAGTAATCTGTATAAAAAATATTGTATCCTTATTGGGTATTACTTCATTACAAAATTGTAGAATGGTTCGCAAAATATAATTTTCTTTCCTCTTTTTGTTATCAGATAGAATAAAGTAGAGACAACCCTACGTACAAAATATTAGCAAGACTGTGTTAATTCTTGTCCAATAATATCAACAGGCATATTCAAGCATATATTGTTTCGAGAATCTTCATTTTCCGCATTTTCTTCATTTATGATGACGTCGGAGGTCAATTTACCCATAAAGTTTCTTCTAATAATAGATGAAGAAGGCAGCTTTCACTGTTTCCATTGATAGCAATGTCGGTCCCTACCAAATGCATTATTGAATTTATCACATTTATTGATAATAAAACGAATTTAAAAGTGGAGTTAGCCAGATGGGAGAAAGTTTGCAGATGAGTAATCTCTTTGCGAACCGTGATGTAGTTAAACCTAAACTCATTCAAATTGATGATAAGGAAACGTTCAGCAGCAACGTTTTTCATAACGTGAAGAACACTGTGCAAAGTAAGACCAAACAATACGTATACGGAACTAGCGTTGCAGAAATTGAGGATGAATTCATCTTTGTTTTCCTTCGGAAAGTTGCACGCCGGCATCAACTCAGACCTGCGACACTAGAAACTTTTCGGTGGACACATGCAAATATCGTGAACAAATATACGAGCAGGACTTTGTTCAGACGAAATAGAGGTCAAGTGTACATTTTACTGCCCTGAGTTTTAGATAGATCAGCACACATGGAGCAGAACAACAGTGTTCTTGAGATATGCATTACATTTGACATATCATCCCATCGATAAACTACGTTTCTACGTTTTTAAACATGTTTGAAATCTAGCATGATAAAATGCAAACCTATGTAGAAACGAGGACGAAAAAAATATTTACGAATCGATCAACTGCATCATCTTACGCTTAGACTTTAGGAGAACGAAATAAACTTTTTCATTATGTATACGCATTATTATTTACCCAAACCAAAAATAACGACAGCTCTACACCGGTAAAAGAAGTTCCGGAAGCACGGCTTTTCAACCAATACATTAACGTACCCAAACAGAAGACGCATTTGTTATAGAATTAATCGACTAAAGCGCACGCCCCCACAGAAAAATCAACGCAAAGTTTAGTATTTAGCCGCAACGAATTTTTCACTGTCTTCAGGTAAATCTTTTAAATCTTTGGTGGTGCTTTATCATTAGTCAGCTTGTATTGTCATTAGTCATTATAACCAGTCGATCCTGATTGCTCAAGCGCGTGGAATACGATTTTTCTTCATGCATACCAACGTAATCAGAGTTGTATTAAGTCGTTACTGAAAGGCTTTATTATATACTGCCATGTGAAACATCTAATTGGAAGTTGTTTTGTATATTAATTTTATGTACCCATGACAGAGTTTTTAATTATGATATCTATTTAAAAAATAATATCTTGGAAGTTTAAGCATTGAAATATTCGATAATACAATACATTTTACACATCCGAATTATTCCGAATGAAAATATTAAAGAACTGTATGAAATGGGTTTTGGCAATACACTCTACTTATATACCATAAAGGGTATACATATCATATGAAATCAAAGCCAAACCTGATTTTCGTATTCAAACATTATCGACGAATTTAATTAAGAAAAGCTTATTTCAAATTAGTGTTACAATTACAAAAGGAGAATAACGAAGCTATATCAACTGATAAATTGTATTACAACTTGTGTCGAATGTATTTATTATATTGTCATATTTTTGGTGTATCTATGTACTACCCTTTTACTGTGCGGGTTGGCCTCGGCGCGGCGATAGCTTGACATGAGCGTCATATACTCTTCTTATTACACTTATGTTAAGCTACCGCCGCGCCGAGGTCAACCCGCACTATAAAATGATAGTATTTATGGTGTATATTTTAACGAGTGTGTGACTAAAAACATTTTAAGCCAGTAAATAGTTTTTCAAATTTGTTTTGAATGAATCAATATAATTTTTATTTTTTATCACAAACATCAAAGATTGCCGTTATGTAGTCTTAACTAACTTGAAGCTAATTTCTTGTAGGAAGAAATTCAACTGCAAGTGGTATATGCCAGAGGCAGTAGTTTCTTGGTAAAGTGTTAATTTAATTTTTTCGCTCGCAACTATGCAGAACCTTCGCAATTGGGATTGTCATAAAGTTGGTGTGAGAAATATACAAATTATGTATCCAATTAATACAAGTGGACTTGATTGTCAACTCTGTAATTCCGGTAATTTATTTCAGTTCCTCTGGTAGTAAACAAAACAAATTGAACGCAGTATATGGTCAACGTGGCCGGAAAACAATAATACTACCTAATTAATTGCTACGTTTCTTAACTTAATGTGTACATCAGTTCGGGTTTCATTTGCCCTCGTAGCTACATCGCAAGAAGGCTATCTTAACATTGTTGACAGAAAGTGAAATAAAATTACAGGAAGAACCAGGTAATGAATTTGAAAATCCGAGTCAAATACACATGTAAGCCCTAAGAAATCGAGAAATAAGGCCTGTACATTATTGTTTTGATTATAAAAATAGTTATCTATATGTTTATTTAAACAGTTTATAGCCGATAATTGCAGTTCAGTTTTTATTGTGCAATGGTAATTAGAGATTTGTGAGTTTTGCGACGTTTGTTGAGGTTTCTCTATTTTCACTTAATGCTATTAGCGTGCTGTAGTTTGTGTGAGTACCAGTGCACCTAAAGCAAAAATGGAATCTAATTCCATTGCCTGCTTTCTGCCTTTAGTAGGTTGGCGGCGTGCGCCTGTGTTTGTAAAACATGGCGGTTTGAGGCTGAGACAATCCAAAAGAAGAGTTCTGAAAAATTTTGTTTACTAAGGGAAAGGGACGACTCACCAGACCTCCGAGTCCACAGGGCCCTCTTAAACGAGAAGGGTGGACTACAAAGTCTACAAATTTGTGCACTTAATGTTTCTGCATGGAATTTTTTAACTACCAGATACAACACCCGTGCCCGTGTCACCCGTCTCTCTTTGTGGATGGATTTAATTCCAAATACGCTGACCTAATGTCACAAGAAGTCGGAAAAGTTGAATATCCAACCTTGGATGAGGCCAATGATGAGGTTCCCAGAAAGTTAACCTCATTGCAGGTCGTAATATATTCACAAGTGTAAGTTGATTCGTTTTGGCATTGTAATATTTGATATGCAATACATTTTACACATCCGATGAAAATATTAAAGCAATGTATAATGCGGCTTGTTAAGAAGCACCAAACCTGACAAAATTGGTAACAATAACAATATTACCAACTTTTTTACTTACAACTACAAGTAATGATGACACCAATTTTAAATTGCAGTACAGCGTGCCATTAACCAATACTGGTATTATCAAACAATACTTGTAAAATTTCATTACAAATCATTCTGCACTTTGTTTAACAATGCAGAGAAGCCGCTTTCATCATAAAGTAACTCTGTCAATGATATTTAGTAGTACATGACGTTGCGCAATGAAACCGAATTTTTGTATTAAAACATAAGCAATAAATTTAATTAAAGCAAACAGTTGTCCAAATAGCATTTCAACAAGAGAATAACGAAGCTATATCGATTTTATGCTGTCGTGTAATCTTTACTAACATGAAACTGATTTAGAAACTTTCAGCTGCAGGTTGCAGATACCAGAAGAGGCAGTAGTGGCTTGGCAAACTATTGATCTAATTTAATTTTCCTCGCTCGCATCCCATCCAGGGCCATCGCAATTAAATCATGAAGCTGGGTAGATGCTGTGAGAAATATTCTAATGATGCAACCTCTTTGTGTGTACCAGTGGACTTGATTATTGACTCTATGGGCCCTTTAACTTATTTCAATTTCATTGTGTGTAAACAAATTGAACGCAGTAAATGGTCAATGTTGCCAAAGTAAAATTATTCGACCACATGTTCGTTCCTGTTGGCATCGTTCCTTAACTTAATGTGTACATAATTTTTGTTTTATTGCCCTCCTAGTTACATTATAGGAAGACAACTTTAACATTATTGACAGAAAATGAAATGGCAAAAGAATCGAGAAGTCACCTGCAAGCTTTAAGTCAAGCTAGAACGACACCAAAGAATTCAAGAAGTGGTCAATCAATAAATCATCTGGAAACTTTTAGTCAACTGTAAGAGGAACCCTACCATAGAGAAATAAGGAATTAGTGCCTGTTCTACATTATTGTTTTGGTTATAATCCGTGTTAGTGTATGTCTATTTTAGCAGTTGGTAGCCAATAATTTGAGGTTCAGTCTTTATTGAGCAATGGTGATTGGCGATTTGTGAAGTTGGTTGATGTTTCCGTATTTTCAGTTAATGTATGTAATGTTGCTATATTTGTAGGAGACTCCTACTAGGAGTACACCAAAAACATGAAAGGAATCTAAATTCATTGTATGTTTTTCTAACATATGTATATGTACAAGGTTGAACCCTAGATCTAAAAATTCGCAAATGTTTTTATTTTTGCTTGTGCTTATTTAAATGCTACCCATTACGCATTCAGACAACTTTATCTTACATATTTCAATTCCGTTAGCTTAAAGCTAAAGTTACAATGAACTTATCAATCAACCACGACTGTTTCACTACACCAGTCTATATATAGAATTTCGCTGGAGTTAGAGGGATGGTACTACCCAGATTGTCAGTCTGATTCTCAGCTTGTATTTATAAACATATTTTTTTGTAATATGAAATCCTATTCTCAGATTTGTTTTTCTCGTCACCATGGCGAGAGGATACGGCGATTTTTTCCATTTGCTACAACAGAATGAAATGGAGCTCCTTTTTGCTAGAAATATAAAATCAACTTATATATGTACTAACTTGATTATCTGAAAATCAATAATTATTTACCTACTCTGCCAAGCCACATTGTTTGAAGAGAGTGGTTTTAACAATAATGTTCACTGCAGGTGTTTAAATTAATATAAGTATTAAGTTTTAATCTAGAAACCTTAAAGACCTACCAACGAATGTTCAAATTTTCAAGCAAAGCCTTTGATATATGCATTTCAAAAATAATTGCTATTGGGTTAAAGATCATCAAAATTATAAATAATACCCAGCCTTTGTAACCCAAGTAATTAATTTCGTTTGAATCACTAGGAAAAGAATTTTTCAATTATGTATTTATTATTCACATGCTATTACATACAGATAAAATATGCTATTAATACATTAATAGGTTATTATTTAAAATAATGATTATTCCATTTAGAATGGTATTTGTAACAAACATCTGTTCAAATTGGTTGCTGCTCCTGGAGCAAAGATTGTGTATGAAACTATGAAAGACACAAATCTACCAGCAGGTGCAAGGCAACATTGCGTTGTTTAGACAATCCTTAATTCTACTATATTTGATTCACTCAGAAATGCAGTACATTTTACATATCTTTACGCACATGTTCCTGATCCTAATCAAATTATGAATTGTTCGCACATGTCGAAGCAACGACAGAATTACATGAGGCAGATTCATACAAATGAAATTAAACTTTTCATTATGTCAGGCATGTAATACATTTTACACGCCATATGCCCGAAGCCTTCGGGCCGAAGGTAAACTTCTTCAACGAAAAGCTGCTTCATATAGGCAAGAAACCCCACTGGTGAAAATATGATGCCGGATGGGAGATTCAACCGAGGCAAATTTCTTACCTAAAAATAACAAGAAGATGATCTGGAATTCAGTTCGGCCAACAAAACATAAACAAGGAATAGGAAAAATTGTAGTGAGAGCTGAGATGGGAGCGCAAAAATGATGAAAGAAATATGCAAATATCTTTTCTTGTCAGAAGAAAACGAACAAGATTCCAGTGAATTAAATAGTATATAATTATTGAAAAATAATGTCCATGCCAAAACGTTTTTACAAGAGCGAAAGGTAAAGTCCATGTTGCCCAAAAAAATCAAAAAATGGCCAAAAACATCTTTTTGGGCCAAAATGGACTTTGTCGTTCGCTTTCGTTCTAAAATCTTCCTTAATTAAATTTTTAAACTTGGTACACTCACGTAAAACGATATGGGGAAAACGATGGTAAAGTTATGTTGGAGACATATTTTCAAACAAGGATGCTTGACCTTTGGCGTTTTGGAATTTGACACTTTACACGATTTGACGCAGAAATTTTTCATCCCTCCAATGAGTCATTACCCAGAATTGTCGTTCCCGAGTTATGACTTTGGTAATGTGTCTGAATCATTCTTTGGGCACTGTAAATGGTTAACTTTTTTACGCATGTTGTGTCCCATGTAAATAATATAAGTACTGCACATAATAATAAAAAACTT
>VYYJ01005176.1:0-11645 GCA_021029165.1 Cyphoderus albinus
GTGAAATTCCTTAAAAACCATTATCGTAAAGAATATGTCTTTCATTAAACACAAAAGCCACAAAAGTTGGTTGGCACATTTATATGACGCAATAATCGTAAAGTTACTTGTTTCATAACACTGTGAACAAAAGTGGTACAGATCACTATGTACCCCGTTAATAAATTTACAACTTTGGCTACTTCAGTATTGACTCGTAGACATAGAGGTGTAGAATGTTTTAGTATTTATCTCTTGATTGAGAAATGAAAGAGAATCAAGGTACGAGAAGAATCGCTTTGCAATAATAGCCAATGACTCAATACTAGTAGTGGAAATGGTGAAAAAAATATGCAAAATATTTTATTAAACGCAGAGTGTCAGCTTGAAAGGTAAATTGCATTTTAGTAATAATGGGCCACTTAGAAAGAATAGAAATGGAAAGAGTTGTTTGATTAATGACCACATATCTTTTTTCATTTTGTCACGACTTTCAACGCCATTTCTGTTCTTATAGGGACAGAAAGACCTGCAAGTATAAATTGGCATTATCATTCTCTCTATCCTTTCCAAATGGAAAAGAGAAAAGTTAAAGAGTGGCTTTTGAAGCCACGCGTTTACGTTTACAAACGATTGCCATTTTGCATTTAAATTATGCACTAGTGCCCTATCTCCAGTTTTACATGAATTATTCATTGCCCTTTTGGGTTTTCATCCCCTTCTTCCAATTGCTATTCTTTCGTTATTTTGTAAAAGCGAAAGAAAGCAAGAACAAGTTGACGACAAGTAGACAGTGATCTTTCTCTTTGGTGCAATTTTCTACTTATTTTCCATTTTCTTTATTTTTCTCCCGTTTTCCCCTAAAGCCTTCATCCGGTGTGGAGTGGAAGAGCTCGTTTTAATAGAGACTATAGGCAGGTGAAGCTTTTATCATGCGACACCAAAGCAACATCTCAATATCCAACCTATTTGCAAACAAAAGGAATATGAAAAAAGAGAAAGAATTAAATTCCTCCACAACACTCGAAAAAATGCCAACTTACGGAAACTCGTTCTTCGCGTCATGTCATTCCCACAGCACACATACGGAGGAGAAAAATGTACCAGATAAAGATAGAGTATCGACAGAAAGGAATAAGTTAAGTAGGTGACAGTTACGGGAGGCAGACAGAAGGAGAAAGCGAAGCATCCTTGTAGAAAGACGCAGATCAAGAAAGTATTTCTAGGTAGAGGTAGGCCGTTCTTTCTTGTCACTTCAAAAACAGAACAGCGTACCTCTTTGTTTTCTTTTGCCGAAGAAAACGAGGGAATTACTTGGGCTATAATTTTTACATCAAGAATAAAAGAGAAAAGGTGGTTGTCAAAGGAGAAACCGTTTTCTTCTGCTTGGGTGGCATTTTCGCGCCGAAAGAAGTATCAATTAAAGTACATAATTCAAGTCAACTCGACGAGGGCACACAATGTTTTACTCTGCATAATAGGGCTCGCTGAAAGTAGACAATAGACGTTCGTATAAAATGAGACGGAAAAAATTCAGTCAAACGCACTAGATTATATTAATGCATTAAAAAGAATAATATGGTCTCGGTTTTTAAATAAACCTCTTTAGTTTCATGTCACTTTGATATCAATGCAAGCGGATTTTAATGTTATCAATACTTTCTTTGTATGTTAAGAAAGCGACACGGCAGTCTTCACAGTTTCATAGGGAAACATTACCTTCAAACACACTCAACAGTTAATATGCAGTTATTTGATCTGCTGACTTAGACAATTTGTCTTTTTCAAGTAGAAGGTTCAAATTTATGAGCACTCCGTTTTCTTATTGAAATCTACAATTTATGAGAATCGCAGGCACGTTATGAGAGTATACGAGGAAATAATATGATATTATGTCTTTTCCCACGTTGCTATTCATCGTATTAGTCGACGTGGATAAAAACGTTAGTGAATGATATTTTAACTATTTAAATGGAATCAAGCCAATAAAGAGAACATGCATGTTTTTTATATTTTATTACCCTTAAGACATTCTTGTTCAATAATATACACATATTTAACGTATACACTGGCAAAAATAAAGGATTACTTTACACGCAGTGTTCTTTATTGGCAGCAGGCTATCCTTCTAATCAATAAAGTGCTCCAGATTCATCAAATTATTTAAGAACGCAATTTTCGACCTTGTTCTGGATCATCAATGGTATAATTCCGTCTCGAGGAACCTCCTCCGCAGCAACTTGTAAAGGCTGTGTCACCTTTCCCAAAATTTTCTCCGTCTTCCAGTGTCTGCGGCAATTCCTTATGTAATGCTAGAAAAGTTGAGGACAAAATCTTATATTAACCCGAATAAATATAATTGTGAATTGTGTTTTTAATCATGTTGGGTTTATACTTTCCGGGAGGAAGAGACCCATGAACGCAGCTACAATAGCAACGCCTCCGAAAACGAGAGTGGGAATTCGTTTGTCTAGCGAGTCCTAAAAATTATTGTGAACAGATTTAATTTATTTTATTAGATTTTAATGAAGGGGGAGTAGCAATTGTGCTACATCTAGCTTTAAATTAAATTTCTTTCGCCAACCAGAAGAGTAATCTGTGGAGTAAGCATTCCACCAAATCTAGCGGCCATTGTACACAAACCGACTGCACTGGTTCTCACGACAGTTGGAAAAAGCTCGGCGCTCCAATTATAAATCACGGCAAAACAACCCGCCATTGCAATTTTGGCAACCATTGCAATTGAGGTTACCAGTAAACCTACAAATTAACAAAACTTCCGGTAATTCAACGAAAAACCTTTGTTTGATTATGGCAAATGTGCCTTCTAAGATTTCCATTGTACCAATCTCCTTAAAAATTACCTTGTGGAATAAAAGTTGTTATCACACAAGCCAGCCCACCCACGAATAAAAATAATGCATTTAATGATCTCCTTCCGGTTTTGTCAACCACCAAAACAACAACCAAGTGACCAGGTAAGTCGGCAAGTCCAGCCATAAAAAACACTAAATAGGGGTCTCCAGGTAATGCTCCTGTATTGAAGGCTAGTCCGTAAAAGCATAACGCAATGGCAAACCATTGGAAAGCAGTGTTAAGAGCTCTGAATCGAATGACCGGTTTCTTGAATAAGTCGCTGAGTCCATAAGTGTGATTCTCTTCTGATGTGATTTTTAACGCAGCCGCCGAGTATTTCCTGTCAGCATTATTGTTGAACGAGACGCCGTTCTCTCGACATGCCTTTCTAACAATCCTTACGGCTTCCTGCACACGACCCTGACTCCACAACCATCGGATTGATTCATCAATAAACCTGAAATTATGCAACACAACATTTTACTTACTGTTTACTGTGTTGCATGAATTGGAGCCCACGTGTTCAAATATTTATTTTGTTCTAGGTGTGAAATGAGATATTTTAAATTACAGTACTGTTACGTAACGCAATGATAACTTCTATTGGTTGCGTTGTTGCGTATTATATTTAGAGATATACCGCTAATTGCAATTCAGTTTTGTTTAGCACTTTGCAGTCGTTTTATTGCATCGACTCACCAGAAATGTCCAAACAATAGGAGTGCATGGCATGCAAAAACAATTTGCAATATCGTCACGTCTCTGATTAGGTAACTCCAAAGTGCTACGAAGCAAACTCCTATAGCAAAACTCGCAGAGAACGCTGTTCCGCAGTAGGTACGTTTTCTCTTATCCACCATTTCCATTGCTGTTCAACAGAAGAAACAAAAGTAATAAAAGGCATTTCTTCAAAAGTTCGCCTTAAAAATGCAACCAAACTTTGACATATTTTTTCAATTCCCGCGTACTGCTTACATAAGACGAAGCCCTAAAATAGAAGAATGAAATATTCATAGCGATTTTAATTAAAATAACTCACATTAATTATAGAAATAGCACAGTAGCATACCGTGACATATGCTCCTCCACTCCCAAAGAATCCGTACGCAAAAAGACTGAGACAGTACAGCGCATAGTTGGGTATAAATGGCCCAACAAATGCAAAAATGAATTGGAAGACAGCAGATGTGCACAAAATTTTCTTTCGGCCAAATCGATCGGAAAGTGCTCCACAAATCAAGGCGCCATTGAAAACTCCAAATCTAAGTAGCAAGCAGAACGAGTTGCCCAGAACAATATAATTAACTTTGTTTTAGAATCAACTATTATTGTTTTAATCTACAATTTTCTGCTAACGTACACATAAATGGATTGAATAAGAGCCCGTTGCCATTTGTTTTCGCATACCATACCCCACTAAAGAAAAAATAAAAAAATAATTTATCCTTTATTTATTTTACTTATTTATGAACGCATTGTTAGTAGTCAAATTATTTCATTGGGTTACCTCATAAACCCTAGATTCCGTGTATATTGATTTGTCATACACAAACTGACCGTTACATGAAATTGTGGTTGAATTGTCAAACGGAACTGCAAATTTTTTACACGAGTCAAGTTCGCCATTTGGCTTGACTGGAATGAAAGATTGCAGGATAGATATATCAAAGAGTGATTCTCCTTCTCCCAGTGATGCATTCGCGTTGAGATCAATTTGTTCTATTAAGCACCTGCGGGTACATCAAAATTTCAAAATGATTCTACAATAAATACATATTCAGTAATCGGAGTATAGTAGGTAGAACGACTATAAACATTCAATTTTTCATTTAAATGCAAAGCATACGTTCAAAACCGGCGAATAAATCAGTGACCAATTAATTATTTATTCATGACAAATAAAACTTGAAATAGTTAATAAGAGCATCAAATCAATCTAAAAAATATTAAACCGAACCTATGCTGTGGAGTGGGCGCAACAAAAGTCAATGAGAGCATGTGCATTCCTGCTAGAAACGCTGTGAGCAGGTGAAGGACATGCTGCCGTAGCTGGTATCTCCCAAACGACCCTGTATGAAGTAACAGTGCAAAAGTAACGACTGTTTGAAACAAGCTTCTTAAGATTCTTTTAGTTTAAGAATGTAAATGTAATTTCATAACGTACCTAGTTGACTTATCAGGTCTTCCAAAAGAGGATCCGTGTGCATCTTAGCCTCGAGTTACAAAACTATTCTAGTGGTTAAAATACTTTCGCTCTCTTGTTTTTTCACTTAACAGGATAGAAGGATATCGTGAAAAGTTCAACTCAACTAAAATGTTCCACGGATTTGCTTCTGGGAACACAATACACATACTTCCCAGGACTCAGAACTATTCCTGAAAACCAGCCTTTCTTCCCCGCAGGTTAAATTGTGACTCGTGAAAAGTGAATTCTCCAGTCTTCTTTAAAATGAGTTTTCCAGAGTCTTATTATGAAAACCCAAAAAATAGTTTACTACTTCTCTCTAAGGACGTACAGATAATAACCACGTAACTGACGCACGCATTAGTCCAAAGCGTTTTTTGTCTCCGCGGCGTAACGTGTGTTATTAAGGAGAGCTGAATAAGCAGCACTGCACAGCAGAAAGCATCAATTAGCAACTTTTTGTTGCATGCTAAATGTGCAGGATTTATTCAAGAAGAATTGTAAATTCTTTAAGACTCTCTCCTTCCCACACGTAACATTAAATTCAGTTATTCCTTTAGCTTAAGTAATAAAAAGAAGCTATTTATTTTAGGGGTGTGTGCGTATATTTGTAAGATGTTGATTAATTTTAAACTAGAATAAGTAACTGATAGAGTTTTGGTTATCACCTTTATTTTCGAGACAGCCAGGCTAATTTCCAACGAGGGTCATCAATTGCGAGCACAAAAACTGGTTATTGATGTATCGTTCAGCAGTAGTTGTAATTCAATTTTCAAGTAATACATTCTTTGTTTTGTAGCTTAGCTCCTTCGGGTTGGTTAATTGCACCAAATTTTATTACACTAAAATGATCCAATTCGTTTCGGTTTGCAATATGTATGAATGAATGAATATAATTAAGCTCTGCAATTACGAACTCTTCACTAATTAGAGAGCTTCCAATTATGCAGTAGATACTTCCCCCATTTAAATGTGCCAATTTTTTGGTCGACAGTCGACATTTTATACCATACGCCTCCGTCTGGTGACTATTACGTGATTAATTGTTGACGAAATCAATAAATTGCTATTATGTCAGTTTAAGTTGAATGTTTGTTATTGTTAGGTAATTTGAAACACTTAAGGATACTTCAAGACATCAAAACAAACCATAAATTGTTACAATACTCATGTTACATTCTAATGTATTGAGTACGTAATAAAATTTTACGACTGAAGGAACTTTATTTGACGTCAGTATTGAATTACAAATTTCCAACTCAGTAATTAATAAGAAAATCAAAGGTTACTCACCGTAAACAATTCAGCCATTGGCAGACTCGGAAATCGTAAAAATAGAACTTTACGTTGTATAATGTTTATGATTTTAAGCATTCATTCAAGTTTCACGTGCAAACAAATTAAAATGTCGAAGTAACTGCGGAGTTTCAGTTCTTCGCTGAAACAGCGTTTCTACTTGTGGTTGCGCGGTGTTCGATGTAGAAACACCGTGCGAAATTTACCGAGCACTGAATTATTTCTAACCTTAAGTAGAATTTTTTGTTGGAGAGCAAGAAAGCGTAAACTAAATTTCGCAAGAATGAACCTTTACAGTTAATTAAAACAGTTTTAAACGAAACTCTTTCGACAATATTATTTCTAGGAATATTTTTCAAATGTATACAATATCAATACTTCAACTTATTTTCGAGTTTGCAAAACCCCTGAAAGTTGAAAACTGCCGCTGTCTAGAGGGTTTTTGTCGAACTAACCGAAAATAGTGTTGAACAAAGCCGAATGTAAAAGCTGGGGCATGGAGAAAATGACTTTTTAGTGCTCCAGATACCGCAAGCGAAGCGAATGCACAAAATGTGCTCATTACTGGAATCGGGCAGGATAAAATGACTTGGATGAAATACATCCAAAGAAATGAGTAATTTGAACAGACTCCTCCATTGGAGTGTTGAGTGGGTATTGATCAAATGATGAAACTCTCAGGGGAAGGTGATACTTTATTCTGAAGTAATATTTTTCACATTCCCAATATTATGGGCATTAAAACTATAGCTGATGCTGCATTATTACTATAATAATTACTGCAGCTCAATTATAAGAGAAAAACTGTAGCAAGCAATGAACTCTCTTTTATTACTTTGACTTCTTTTGCGTGTACTCTACAGTCAACACACACATAATTCTAAATACAATCCCTGAAACATTTTATTCAAATATAAGTACAAGCGAGATACACGTAACATGTACATTTTCTTGCTACCAAAATCCTAAACATTTCATCAACTAACAAGCATTAAAAATCACATTTGGTCTTCAATTTCACACACACTGACTCAAGAATGACAGAAACGAGCGACAAGACAATTCATTCCATTTCTTCTTAAAGCAGCTTTCTTTTTGCTCTCAATGCTCTCTGTATTTCCCCCTCTTAATACTCTTTTCAATACGCCATTATTTTAAAAGCGTATGTTATGCACTCAATAACACCGAAAAACGCGTTCATTTGACTCTCTCGTTACTTAGATTATTCATACAATAAAAAATGTAAAATACAACGCTCCATGGCGTGCTCAAGTCACTTTCATTTAGTCAAAACTGGCTACACGGCAATTTCCAAGTATGCATTAAACTGAATCATCGTCATTTTCATATTATACTTTTCCCCATTAACATATAAAGCTCGAACATATATTTTATTATCACTCACTACAGCCTGCTGGTTTACTATAAAACTCCTTTCTTTATAAATTACGAAATCTGAACCAAAAATATTTTCTTTGAACTTTTCACCTTCATAATTTCTTACATTTTTCAAAGGACATGAATATTTTGCATGCCACCGTTCCATTTTCATTTTCACTCTTCTTTTTTTTCTATCTTCCCAAAGACCTGAAAAATCCTCTTTGCTTCTTGAATATTTTTGTGTATCCATCAGCGTGAAAGATACTGCATCACCGCCACCGCCACTAGGCGTTGCCCTTGTGGAAACTGTACCATACCTAACCATAATCTACCTTGCATAAAATAAATATATTTCTTCCGTTTAAAACGAAAGACCTGAGACGCAGCACACAACTTAAAAAGAATGAAAGAGGGATTATAACCTATCCCATTTTTTGTCCCCTGAGATACACGGAGAAATACATGATCGTATCATAGTCATTCGTCACTAGCAAACGCAGACCTGGCTTCAAGATGAAGTGGAACCTCATCTGTTCCTCTCACTCCACTGCCATTCCACTTATAGCTGATAGTTGCTCCATTTTCCAGGGTACGTCCTACCATAGTTTATGTATATCATTCAATTTTCAAAACTGTCTTCTGTCTTCTCATTTTCTCTCTTCCACATTTTTTACTCGCACAACAAACAAGCAGTTGATCTGCGTCATCATGTGCAGGCACGGTTGTCTTCCTGCAAGACTACATACTAGTTTATATGCAGTGCCAGAGAAAATAATGAAAGAGTGAGTGACAGACTTGTGGCTGTGTGCCTGAAACTGAAAATCAACTCGAGTAAAGCAAAGGATGACAACAACATGCGTACAAACTCATTAATGCTGAGTGAGCCAAGCCCAACCCTAACCAGTTGCTGCCTTGTTTTCTTTTCTCCGGTTTTTTCTTCGTCATCTTCCACTTACAAACTTATTGAAGGGAATTTGACTGTGAAATTCAAAAAGGATGTAGTAGCCTGCACATTGCACATTCTTTCATTACATGACGAACTTTCAATTTAAATATATGACTGCAGATAAAAGGACAAACCAAAAGTTCTTTATTGCTACTTTATTGTAACGTCTCAGAAATTTACTAACTTGATCAAAATCAACGTGTGATGCGTAGGTTACTAAATCGATATCAAAAAGTTTTTGTTGGTGGTATGATTTACGATACGATACATACTTTTCGGTTGCAGTAGCAAAAAAACATAATATTATACTCATTTTTATTCTTTTGCACTTTGAGAATTATTGAATTCAAATCCAGGAAGGATTGTATGGAACGACTGAAATGAAATGAACAAACTCCGAACTCTTCTTTTAATAATTCACAAATTTTGAATATTGTTCATATTGGGATAGGGAGGAAAAAATCAGTGCAATGGTAGCGAGGTTGAAGAAGCAGCCAAAATATATATCATAATATGAAAAAACCCACACGCACGATCGACATCCCTCAGCCACCATGAACGCAACCAGCATCCAAAAAGAAGTGAAATGAGGATACATTAGTATACTCACAAAACCTGGCAAGTATAAGATGACAATTTCGCTTTTTAGATAACTTATTCCCGGTAGCTTTTCTTTAACTGGTGGAGAGGAAAATGATCAGATTTCAAAAGAAGTAAGATTTTGCAAAGTACTAAGCAGAACGTGTTGCGTGCTATTGGTGGTTTCTTTTTTATTTTAAAAATGTTATCGTCGTTGGAACAGCAACTTTCAAACCGAATTCTTAACTCAAGCGTAAGACAACACAACGGCAACTAGCATTAATATGAATGTTCGATGCGTATCTTTATTTCTCTTCTAAATACTCATGGCGTTTATTACGCTGCATGCTGTTGCAGAAACACTTTAAACAATTTAAAGTGCTAAGATAACATATAAAGACTAGATGCATCATAAGATTGCGTTAATCTTTCATTTTATACATTTTCTCTTCTCTCGTTCCATTACACTGGGAACTTGAATTTGCTGGCTTTGTTTGTATGTTTTCAAGTAGATTTTTTAAGCGAATTATGCATTGCTTGGTTCACCAAGTTTACTTTTACTTCTTGAGATGTTTTTCTGCTGCAAATACTGCTGTTATACCGGTGTTTTATTTATTCACATAGCTGAGAAATGTTTTCTTTTACTTTCCGTTGCATTTAAACCGTTTCAAAGAGAATTTGTTTGGGCTAATATCCAATAATATCCTGTTTGTGCAGAATGCGTAGCTTTCCTCGTGTAGTTTTTCGGACGTTGGTGGTTGCTCTTTTCTATTTAGTTTTATTTGGATGACTGCATACTTAGGATGAAGATCCCTTGAGAGAATACGGTTCATTTGAAGCCTCTACAAAAATGATCTCTTCTCTCTCTTGATTTCCTTTCTTCACACATTGAAACTGAGATATCCTCAGAGGATCAGTGGATGTAATGGCAAAAGAGTGGAGTTCACAGTGTCGTATATATCCAAGTAAAGTTGTTTCACCATTTCGAATAAATGAAAATACACGCGTATTTCACGGTGTAGTGGCAGATAGGATGTACTCAACTTATCTCTGAAAGTAATTTAAAGGTTGTTGTTCTTCAGACAACAAAAACTTGACTACATTATATTAACATAGTTTTCACTAGATCCAACTTATAGGGTTATGGTTATACTAACGAAAACAAGAGTGTGGAAAGTATACATTTCTTTCTTCCTAGATGTGTACAATTTAACGTGGAAAGTGAAATGGGATTCTTTACTACGTAATCAGTTTCCCTTCAGCTAAGGATTAATAAATAAGCACAGTTGCAAATGCTTAAATATAAATGAATCCAAGCGTTTTGTTATATTACACACTAGTCCAATGCACCACACACGAGCAGCTTTTCAAAAGCTGCTTGATTTAGTTTCGAGAATGCCCGTGTCAAATCAGTGTGTGCAAATTTCTTCAGGAAAAGATCATTCTACGAAATATCTGGCGTTCCGTTCCCATTTAACAACCTGATTGTGTCTCGTATGGACCTTTAAGGGTTTTAGAAACATGTTTGCATATTACCCTAAGTATTCCTAAAGTGCAAAAAACATAGTAAAATTAGTTTTTGCTGAGTAACTAATTTAAGTAGTCGCATAAATATTTTATGCGATTATTTCAAAGAGTTACAAATCCCACGGTGCCACCGACATCATCGCTGCCAAATCAGTTTCAATCAGCAAAAGAAGCGATCGATACAAATTGATTTGGAATGTAATCAACGAAAGTAAATTTAAACGAGAATATTAAATATTTACAAAATGAGATACGTCATATTTCAACGCTATAATAACTCAAGTGATTTTATTTTATTTCTATCCCTCCTGTGTAATCTCTGGTGAATGCCTATAGCATCCTTACTCTGCGTTGGTGAATTTTGATCCATATTTGTAAACGTTCTTTTCACAACGATGAAGGATTTAGTGCTTCACATATTTGTCCGTTCTCCTACCACAATAATAAATGCCAAAATGAACTCCGAAAATAAACTGCACGTTTAGTCCGGATAAAAATAATGTAGTAAGAGATTTATATATGCACATATTTGAATTATTATTTATTAATTATTAACCAGTAATTATTTACAATTACAATATTTAAAATTATGTGTGATTTAGCTTTGTGTTATTAATAATGGTAATATACTGTTAATTCCTTCTTAAGCAATGAAGGCCTCATAACATCTTAAAAAAATCAAAAAGAAAACAGCTCTGTAGTAAATAACATCAGTAAATTGGGAATGATAAAGATAAAAAATAAACAATGCTAGTTTATTTTTGTTCTTTACGTCATGGCTCTTGATGGCACAAATATTTTATATCAAATTTGGAACCCAATATTTCATTGTTAGATATGTAATATCTGAGCTTAAATTCAAAACATTATCTTCATTATCAATTTATGAAATGTGAG
>VYYJ01005177.1:0-11644 GCA_021029165.1 Cyphoderus albinus
TATCAAAATCTTTTAAATTGGTTAATTAACTAGCTATTTAAACTCACCCTGCTTCTTACGTCAGCTCGTTATCGTGGAGATCGGAGTCCGAGTCTGAGGAATTGTCCTGCACCGAAGAAGATTGTGAACTAGGAAATAAAGAAGCTCCTTCATTGGACGCCGAACTGGATGTGGAATCCGATCCGGACAGAAGTGGTTCCAGAGATCCTTGCTCCAATTCCGGTGACACATTTTCATTGTTTTCGGGAGAGTGGTGACTATCGACGTTAACTTGACTATGACTTTCGGCTCGAGACGCTTCTTGTAATTTGGCGTTGTCGCTGGAAGCGGTACTATTTTTTGAAGCATTATTTCCTGGCGGTGTCGCAACGGTTGTTAATGTTGGTGTGGTCGTCGTCGGAATCGTCGTTGTGTTTTCTTCTATTGGCACAGCAGGAGTGGTCGTGGATGTCCTCGTTGTCATTGTCGTTGTAGAGGTACTAAGGGGATCAGGTTGTTCCTGTTTATGTTCAATTTCACCTGGTAATAATGAGTCAGTGACGGCATCCTCCCCGCTGACGCTCTTCGAATCATCTTCAACGGACTCTGCTGAGTCTGAGGCTGAAGCTGATCCAGCAGAATCCCTGCTGGAAACGAAGGGCGTTTCAATGTCACGGTTAGTATCTCGGTGATCTCGGTTGGAGGGTTCTTCCTGATCCTCATTTTCCAGGCTTCCAGAGCCAGAGGTGACCCCTCTCGTCGTTTCACCGGAAGCGGAAACTAGATCTGGTACGACTGGAATCAGTTCTTCGGCAGATTGGTTATCTTGAACAGAAAGGGCTGTGGTGACTTCAGGTTCCACTTCACCCTCCGATTGCTGGAGCTTTTCTTTGTCTTTCTCGCTTTCTTCGCCGGAAACAACATGACTTCCTTCAACCTGCTCAACTTCGGCAACAGGAGGCAAGACAGGGACTACAGCGGGTTCAGAATTTCTGTGGTCTTCGGTGAGATTTCCCAGGTAGTTAATATCAATGTCGTGCTTCAAGTTCAAAGGAGTGAAAGTTGTCCTTTCGCCGGAGTCACTTTCTCTTTCTACTGAGGCGGACTGTGGCTGAGGTTGCACGGGAGATTCTTGGCTCAACTCCCTGGAAACCGATCCAGATCCACCAGAAATATTATTGTTACTTTCGCTTGAAGTTGACTGCGAACTGTCGTCCTCGGATCCTTCATTTCCTGGCATCTGAGTAACTCCCAACTCGGCTGACGCAGCACCGGCGGCTACTCCCATTCCTCCATCTTCTTCAAATGACACAGAAGTGACCTCGGCAGCCACTTCCGGTTTCTCATCTGCGGTTTCAACAGAAGCTGATTCAGTCACGTTTTGGTGGTTCTCCGTTTGTCCTTCAGGTGCGACAATTGGAACAATTTGCGCGAGTTCATCCCTCTCTCCGCTGGAGTTTTTCTTCTCTTCGTCATCGTCATTCGTCAACAGTTGCATGGAATTGCTCAATTCATCCGAATAAACTCTTGGTTCTCTGTTATTGTTATTTTCCGTCGCCGTTTCGTCAGTGCCCTCAATCAAACTTTCAGATCGAACTGGCATCGGAGCTTCCTGATGGTGAATTGACTCCACTTCCGCTGATCTTCCCTGGGGCAGTTCCTCACTTCCGGAGAAACTTTCTGGAACTTCAGTGGTGCTGCTAGAGGCTGTCGTGGACATCGTCGTTGTGGTAGTTGGAGCATGTGAGAAGCTGAGGACATCCATTGGGGTAATGTGATGCGATTGTTCGTCCTTCTCATCCTGGAATAATTCCGGGGACAACGTAGTTGCAATTACACCACCATCGACGACTTCTTCCTCTTTATCAGGATTTACTTGGAATGTTGGTGCAACTGTGGTAACATCCTGATCGGCTTCCAAAAACTCAGAGTGCGTTTCCACCGACTTTGCTTTTTCCTCGGAATCCTCGTGTTCCAGAGAGTGTGCAGGAGGAAGTGCAGTGGTGACTGGAACCTGTTCTTCCTCATCCTCCAATGTGTTCACTGGGTTTTCCGGTACTGGAACCGCTGTTTCCTGTTCTTGCTGTTTCTCCTTGTCCTCTGGCGAAGTGTTTCTAACGGATTCATGAACCGTCGCGTTTTCCGCAAAGATTGGTTGAGTTTCTATTGGAGAAGTTTGCACTTCTGGTTGATCCGTTGGGTGTCCAATCTGAGCTTCATCGGTGTCAACATCAGTCCTTCCCAATTCTTCTGCAGATTGATTCTGTGTAGGGACTGTAACGTCCGTTGTTTCGGGCTCTTTCTGTTTGTGCGATTCATGATCAGGTTGAACCGTGTGAGCTTCAATTGAAACGATCTCTTCCGAAGAGTTCGGCAAAACTGCCGCTTCAGTTGTTGTGGTCGTGGTCGTCGACATCGTTGTGGTTTCCGCTGCGATAGGCGCAGAAACGCCCAAATCATGATGATGCTGTTGTTCTTGTATCACTTCTTCCAAAATGGGGTGTAGAGGTTCCTCGGTTGTGGAGCTCGAAAAGTGTAACATTTCTTCGGAGTTGTGCTGATGCTCATGTGACACTGGTTCTGTCTCTCCAGCCGGCAGCACGGCTTCAGTGGATGATTCAATGTCAACGTGATCATGATGCCCGTGATCATGTTCATGGTCTTGAGGCTGTTCCGGTACCACTGGAGAATGTTCTTCCTCCTCATGCTCAGGCTGATTGGTGGTGACTTCATCCTCCTCAGGGACAGCAATGTGAGTACTATCGTGACCAGTGTGCCCATGGCTGTGGTCATATTCCTCAGAAATGGGGGGAAGTGATTCAGGCGAGGAGAATTCGGGAAACGATGGAATCTCACTGGAGGAGTAGCCCAAACCGGAAGGACTGGTGCTGCTAACGTCGTACATGGACACGCAGGTTTTTGCGTCATCGGCCAGGTAGAAAGTCTGGTCACTGCAGTAGCAGTAAAAGTCCATGGATGTGTAGTTGTAGGAACAGTTGTGGCTGCAACCGTTCCTGTTGAACTTGCAGTAGTTTACCACTTCTAAAAATGCAAAATCGAAAGGTGCAATTAAAATGTAAAATGCATAATTTTAAAAATCACACCACATATCTAGATACGTGGTGGTTGCGTACCGTAAGTAGAAATGGGATTAATTTGGTAAGGTCCAACACTCGTCACATTGGTCGAAAGCATCAGTTTAACTCTCTGAAAGTCCACGGATTGATCGAACCACCCAAGTCGCATTTTCGCATAGACACTTCCGGGCCTTTTATGTATAAAACAGTTTGGTGCATTTAATTTTAATGTTTATATTTTGTTCATATATTATAAAAAACTTGGTTTGAATTACTGTTTGTCTTACGAGAATTGTGAAACTCGAGCAGAGACGTAGTTGATCCCGGCCTTCTCCATTACGATTTTCCTGATCTCGTCCTGAAGCTCGGTTGACAACGAGTTAAATCGCTCGCTGTTCTTGTCATTCAGAGCTGGTTCGTAGAAAAGGTCGGTTATGCGGAATTCAATGTCGGCAGCCATTGGAACTTTTGAAAATTAAATTTGAAAATATGTTACAATCGCAAGTGTATTACTATAAAATTATATTTGTACAATTAAAATAATTATCAAGTTTACCATATGTGGAATCCTCAGGTAAACTTGGCGGAGTGTTGATTTCCGTGCTTGATGGCGGTAGCCAGCTCCCGGGACTCGAAGAAATGATTGCTTCATCCTCCTGAGATGTCTCTACCTCCGTGGTGGTTGTGGTTGCGACAAATTCCTTGAAATTAGTTTGTGCTTTTTGCGGAATCAGGCCAACTGAAAGATACATTATTAACATTTTTATTTTGCCCCAAGCTTAAAAAGTTGCATGTTTATATTTTTATTACTTCCGGCCAAAACAGCAACGGTCACAATGGTCGCGAGAATGGAAGCGCCGATGAGCCAGCAGACATATTTCTTCCAGCGACTGTCCTTTCTCTTGTCCTTGGTCACGTACAGTTTTTCACTTCTGTTTGGTAAAAATATGAAATGAGATGTTACGATACAATGTGTTATGTGTGCTTAAATATGTAAATGATTTCCAATTAATTATTTACCGTAAGAATTTCTTGTGCTGATTCACGGGAACAAAGTACTCATCCATATTATCATAAGGCCCATATTCTGGATTCGGCTTGTCGGGGATTGTATTTAGAATATTCATGTTAATCAGTTCTGGATTGACAGCCTCGTTAAGGTGACCATTATTGGTGTCGCCTCCACCTTTCTGGTCATTTTCACCCGGAACAGCAATAGAAATAGCTCCGTTCTTGCTTCCGCCATTTTTCATCTTACCGTTTTTCTCTTTGGGGTGGTGATTCTGCTCAGGTGAATGATCTTGGTAAGCTTCGTTGACGAATCCCACTGTGACCGTGACGTCACCTCGGGGTTCAGGCGTCTGTTTTCCATTTTCCTGACCACTACCACCTTGACCTTGACTTTGACCCGACGTGTCAATTACTGTTATAGCGCCGGTTCCACCAGCCGCATTTCTCTCTTTATTCGAGCTTCCTCTGTCATCTTTGCCCTTTGACCCTGTTCCTCCCGCGTAAGGAGAGGGAGGCGGTGGTGGGCTGTCTTGTATGGGGATTGTAATGTCACTCCCACTTGACACACTCATCTAATGCAAACACATAAAAGAAAGCAATAAAGTCATTATTTATTATTACTGCCATTTCTATTGCGTCATTTATTTCATTGCAAGTTGCAAAAAGTAAATGTGATGTCAATTTGTTGACCGTTGACCTAAGACATCACACAACATTCACATTTTGACTCCTTCAGGTGAGTCATCTTCCGGTGGTGGTTATTAAAAAGAAAAAATATACCAAGTACCGAGTACCAAGAACCGGGTTCTCTGCATCGCTTACTAATAGCCAAGCCCTCAAGGTTTCATCATCGCCACCATCATGATCGTGAAAAATCAGAATGGATTGTAGTAGATTGATGGAATGGAGTGTTTGCCAATGCCAATTTATGCGTTTGCTTTAAGGAGTTATAACTTCTTCTTACGACCTTTCATTCATATCATTGAGTGAGCCACGAAAAACGGCAATAAAAATGGCCACAAGAAAAGTAAACAACGCTACAAAACTAAGATGCTGCTGCTCCTTTCCTTTTTTATTTACTTGCCTTTGCCTTCGATACATAATCATAATCGGGCAAATCTTTAGTAGAAGAAAAACAAAGGCAGAGATGAGCGAAGTGGACACCGTGATAATGAAGATGACTAATAAGTTCATTATACCCGAGGAGGTTCAGAGGAGGGCCGTCATTAATTTTTACTTGGTTTCGTCTCGTGCTTTGATTTGCCTTCTCTGCACATTTTTTGCAATTGTTGTGATCTAATTTGACCACCATCACCACTTTTTTATGAATGCATCTTTTGATGACTGTGATGTCAGACTTGGAGATGTTTTTAAGAAAGTTTATATTTTTATGACTGAATGATTAAACGAAACTGAAAAAAATTACTGCTATTTCAAAGTTTAAAGCAAGGAAAGGAGAATCGAACAAGGTTTTATTAAGGGGCAATTTTTAGGCTGATGCCGATTGGAATTTTAAGTTGAAGCGTGATTATCATTAGTGCTGGTCTTTTCTGACTGTGGCCGGTGTGTCCATTAGTAAATATTAAAGCATTGTTAAAAATTATTGCATTTGTTTTAGTAACTAAGGTGGGTTTATAATACAAGAGTGAAGTGTTAAGTAAAGGTGGGTTTGTTTTGCAGGCTCACCAGAAAATTGTTGATTTTTCTCTACTTATCTTTGCTTTTTATTGTCACATTTAAAATAACCCATGCTCCCATCTTATCCTATCGTATTATTATTCATCGCTATAGATGCAGCTTTTAAACGTACAACTGACATCAACAACTCAGCTTTTAGAACTCATCGAATTCGATTGAATGAGTTTGCGTAGGATGAATGTAATGGAAAATTGCATGAATGGAGTTTGGAAGAAAAAAAAGAACAGTTTAAAAAAACTGATCTACTCGTTTCGTCATGATCATGATCATGATGAGAATGGCAATCTGTTCAGTTATTGTACTTACACTCTCAGTCTTTTTCAAAGGTAACGCCCATAAACTTCAGCAGGCAAATGAACGATCAAAAACAAAACAAAAAATAGCAGGCTGACGCTGATGATAGTGAATCTCATCTCATCCATCTAGGTATCTGCTTATCTCGTAGATCTATAGTAGTAGAAGCTTATAACACTTTACAGCAACTTTATTGTAGTTCCGTCCGGCTCTCCATTGCATTATATCCGCTGAAACTCTATTCCATTATAACCAAAAGTGAGCTTCCTCGCCTTCCGCCTTAGTTCTCATTTTACCAAGCTTTGAATGCTGAAGCTCCTTTTTATTTTGGTCTTGCCTTATTGCTGGCACATCATATCATTGATGGTTTTTGCATGCACTGCAGCCACAATGAAAATAAAACAGAACATCATCACCAAATTACGAAACCGAGTTTTGGAGTTCCATTTACTTTCAAATGATTTTTTCGCAGTGCAGTGACCAGAGCACGGACTTGGTTTCATTTTTATGAGTCCATTCCGTTTTTTAAAAAAATGAAGGAAGCTCTGTTGTTTCGTTTGTTACCTATCTATAGATGTTCCGTTTCATATTTCTTTTTCATTCCGCATTCTCCAACAAAGGAAATAAGTTAAATGTGGGCACAACCGTGGTTTCTGGTCTCGTGTTACCTTACCGCATGTGTTTGTGTGCAACAAATATCATCTCACATTATCGATATCAACCATTGTTTGTGATCAATTTTCATATAATCATCATGTTATTAATTTGTTGATGTGAATGAGACGAGTGGGTGCAGGTAGCTACACAACCGCACTACCGCAGATTTTTCTGTATAATCCAAATAAATATGCAAGAACTGTCTGTGACCACATTTGCACTTATATGATGTGATGTGATGCACTCTCCCAACTCGTCTTCATTTTCATTGTGCAATTATTCTGTAATAAAGCGGTGCGCTCTTCTTTTTCCACCTAAGTAATGAATGTAATCCAATGACCAGTCAGTGCAGTTTCATTATAACATGTTACTAAACTTTACATCCTTACATGTGCTCCTATTGTTTTTATTGCAGTGTTACAAAATTTGTGTATAAAAGTGAACACTTCAAAATGGCATCATCAAACAAAGCAAAACAAACAGTGTACAGAGAATGTATTTTACTATGCTAGAATTTTTGCAACATTTTCAAATGCCTTTGTAATAAAAGCTTTGTCTCGCTTCATTCATAATCATTAGCTTCCACTTCGACTGATTCCACAAGAATCAATAATATTAGTCAATTATTATCACTAACACAATACCAATACCGACAACCAACATGGAGCTGAAGTTAACATGAATGTTGCAAGCAGAAGAACATTGTCATTCAAGCAATCATTGACTAGTATGCAACTGCCATTTTTGCATGTTGTGTACATTTTCATGGTAGTAAATTCTTGCTGCTGCCGATGACATTAATAGCGCACAAGATAAAGAAAGAGTGGAAAGACTTCTAAAAATAAATATCGACAGAAACATCCTACCTGAGATAGAGAAGCGCTTTTGCTACTTACTGCATTTTCATTTTTACATTCCGCTCTTTTTTAATCGACGTATTTCCGTTTCGTATTCAATTGATCGCCTTGTCAATTTATTACTTGTCGAATCAATCTATCCGGGGCCGTTTGTTTATGGTCACATCACATCACCCAACGAAAATGCGGATGGAGTTTATTATTCGTTATAATGGCATATGTCGTAATTCAATCCGATTGCGATCATGAATCATTTTCCTCCTGATTCTCTTTTTCTGCTACAGTTATTATGATTATCCAACTAACATCAGTATTTAAGTGAATGCATGGCATGGTGCATGATTATGATACAACCTGACACGACAGAAGATCGAGCTCTCTTGGACGCGGATCATTGTACCTTTGCAATTCTTTGTGTTCTTGGATTGTGACTCTTTCAATTCAACTCCACATCCATGATTATGATTAAGAAGACGTTGTCGTTTCTACTTGACTTTTGACTTCCAACTGTCATACCACGCATATTTGGCAGTTGGCCGGTACTTGAACACCGTAGCGTGAAACGGGCTTGAATTCTGCTTCGCTCAAGTATTCAGCCGCTGCCCCTTGTAAATAAATAATTCAGCATTAACATGAATGATGATATTGACGATAACGTACATTTAGCTTTATAAAGTAATTGAAAAGGGCTAGCTGCTAGCTTAGCCTTTTTCTTGCTTTCTTCTTTTACATCTTATTAATGTAAATACCATTAAATATGCACGCCGATAGTATCAAAATTCGCCAAGTCTCAACTCCCAATTCTTACGTAAGAAAGATTCACTCTGGCATTTTCTTGTTTTTTGCATGTCTCTTGTCATGTAACATGTGTAACTGTTGGAGAATTCATCATCAGTTTTATTTCATTATAACATTTTAACAGCTTCATTTTAACCTTTTCCTCAACATCTTACTTAGTTATTTCAGAAATAATGTTAAAGTTACGTTATTGCTTGCTTTGCTATTTTCTTCGCGTGTGCGACTGTTACTGCTAATTAAATACAAAGACGTACACAAGGAAGAATTTTTTAGCATTTAAAATATTTCATATTCATGATGATGATGACATTCATCAATTAAACAAGTAACAATGTAACTCAACATAACAATAACGATTTAACAATTCTAACGTAGCAGTGACGCAAAGAGCATCTTGATTAAAACGAGGAGGAAGGAAAAAGTGCGAGATTAAATTAGAATTTAATGTGTAATTTATTATTTTCATGTGAACAATTGAGATTGAGTCTAGGCTTTTTAAATAAAAGGTGTCCACGCCTTCACATTTGCAAAGTTCAAGTTGAGAAAAATAATCCGCGTGGGAAACCAGAATAAAATATTCTCCGTGATAAGAAAAGAAAAGAACAGCAACAAGACCAGAAGGAAGACAAAAGAAATTCTTGAAATTGGTATAAGAACGAAAAAAGTGACATTAATCAGTATGCATTATGCTACGGAATAAAGACGTATTAATCTGACGAGAAGGTAGTAAAATGCAATTAATCATCTTGTCTCTGCTTGCTTCTGTGCTCAGCATCAGAATTTTTTGCTTTACAACAATCCAGTCACAGAGACATTTGAGATTTATCATTTATCAAGATTTATGAAGACTTATCTTAAAATCCTCTTTTTGTGACGTGTTCCTTAGCCCTAGCGTTCCTTCGTCCGTATGGTTGTTGTAGCATTACATAATCATATTTTCTCACTGTCTCTCTTTTGCAGACTGCAACAGCATTGACATTGACACGTAAATCAAAAGTCGTATGAATAAGTATGAAGAAAGTTTTTCTTTTTTATTTCTGTCGTGCACTTCGTGAACACAAAAGAACACGAAATCATTGAGTTCGCGATGTTTTGCATAAAATGTGTGCACATAACACAATGAAGTGGCAAAATGTCCTGTGTTTTGTGGGCGTTTGATAACCACGATCAAGATCACGATCTCAATCACGGTCAAATTTACGATGAAGTAAAAATGCCACTTCATGAAAATTGAAATTTTTATGAAAAAGTTAACATTTATGTTGTTTGCTATAAAATGATGACGGTGCTGTTGCCCAATTGAATGTCTGGAGTTGAAAGGACTTGACATTGACAAATGTTAAAACGTAAATCACGAGTTCATGTGAAAATAAAAGTTTTTATAATAAAATGATTGTGTGTGATTTCTGATTTAGTAAAACTGTTTTCTTTCTCTCAAGTTATCAAGTCCAGTCAGTCACTCATAAATACAATTTTCAAAAGGTATTCGAATAATAACGTTTTAATCTTGGTTTCACTTCACCGTTTTCCATTTCCTTTCATTAATTTAGAAATTGATAATTGACGTAGGAAAATGTTCCACTTAAATACCGCGTTTGCTATTCATTTTGGAAAAATGAGAAAGAACCTGAGCTTGACATTGTGAAGATAAATCATTAACAATTTCATTAATTATCGTCAGAGATAGAGAGCAGTTTTTGCAAGATTGCAACGGGAGGAAAAAGAAAAGTGCAAAATATAAAATCCCAGCTCACTTTTACCGTTTATATAATATTTTAAATTAATATATGAAATACAAGGTAATACAAAATGCTTTTATGCAAATGAGCAAAATTCCTCATTAAAAAGTAACGGGTTTCTTTCTTATATAGGATAATAAAAGCCGGTAAAATTGCTTTTACTTGTTAATGCGATGGAATTCAAATTGGTTGGATTTGTGTTGGAGCTGACAGAGAGATAAACGAGTACAAAACGATTGGACTACGTTTATGGGCCACCCTCCGAAAATGACGATAATAAAATATTGCGAAACAATTGAAACTTTTGCAGCCAAAATCTCTGAATAATAATAATAATACCTATAACAAACACAATGGATTTTCGAAAATGAAAGTAATGATTGGCTACGGTGTAAACAAAGGACAGTTATTAGTTGTTAACTACTTTCCATTTTAAAAATCACTTTGCATTAATTAAATAATTGCTTCTTTACTCTGTTTATTGACGGAATGTCACTTTGTAATTTCAGGCTACTAGGGTAGAGCAATCTTATGAAATATTATAATGCAGGCAAACGCAATTTGAAATATAATTAAATAATAACAGTAATAAAAACAGGATGCTTCGTTTGAACACTATTTTTATTACGTTTTCAGCGTCATCCACTGTTAGCAAAATATTAAAAATGTAAATTAAATTCTCATAAAAATCGCCGAAAAAATCAGCCGTGTAATCGTCAATAATTGTTAATAGACTTATTTGGCTTGCGTAAGTTTTCCATTCTGCAGCATAGAAAAGTTAACAATGGACATAGTTTTTTTTACGAGCTCAAATAAATCATAGAAATAATTTTATTATCGATAAGAACATGTTGCAAGTTGCAAGAATATAAGTAGAAAATAGTAGCAACAACAATAAAAAAGTTCTTTATCAAAGTACCTAGACCTCGATTATTTATTTTTATTTAATTAATTATCATAACACATTAATACGCTAACTTATAGGAATGCCAGCACAGCACACTTTCAACTCAATTTATCTTAATTAAAAAGTTATTGAAAGATTGGAGTGATTAACCTTTATGATTAATGATTAGATTGGGTAGCTCAGTATTGATTTAATAGATTGGAGATGCGAAAAAATGACGTAAATAGTTGCTTAAAATTTTCCTCCTCGACTTCCACTGACTCCTACACCCAACTCGTTTTGTTTTGTTTAGGTAATTCATTTTTATTCACATCAAATACTCATCCAACAAGAACGAAAATCACGACACGAGACTAGGGTTACCGCGGTTCATTGAACCGAAAACCGAACCGAACCGAACCGGAAATATTCCGGTTTGGCTGAACCGAACCGAACCGAACCGAAACCGAACCGAACCGAACCGGAATCTAATTCGGTTCAGCTGCCAATTGCAGGTACATTGTTTTACACACTTAATGAGTCCGTGGAGATTGTCTCATTACTTTTGCTAAAAAATAAAACTAAGAGTAATTGTGGGGCAGCGAATTTATTGGTGACCTCCGTTTTCGCAAAAAGTCTCACGGTGGC
>VYYJ01005178.1:0-11643 GCA_021029165.1 Cyphoderus albinus
GACTGCGAAAATTTTCCTACCGCTGCAAAAAATGCCACTCGATTATTGCCTACCAGTGCGGGGTGGCGCCACACCAGAAAAATTGCGAGGGAGCAGAACTCACCAAGATAGAGGAAAACGGACCGAAATTTTTTTGCGAGATTTGCAGTAAAGAGTTTACGTCCCAGGGAGGTTTGAAAGGTCACCACGAGGGGATTCACCAGGGAATGAAGTTCAAGTGCCGTCTGTGTGGAAAACAATATGCAAATCAGAATAACGTCAGAAGGCACATGGTAGAGTCCTGCCCCAAGAGCAAAACAAAGGCGCCACCGAAGCCGCGCCATAAATGTCCAAAGTGTCCCAGAGACTTTTCGAGTTTGCAAGGCATGGGCTATCACTACGACTCAGTTCATTTGAAGCGGAGGGTAAAATGTGACCAGTGCGGGACAATCTTGGGTAGCCAATATTATCTGAGCATTCATAAGCGGAAGGGATACTGCCCCGCTTCCAAGCCTAAGACTAAAGATGTTCAGGGGAATTCAACGACTGTAAAAGCGGACGACGAAGGTTCAACTGGGGATTCATCATCTTGAACATCATGAGATGTATTGGTTAGGAAATCTGAAAAAATAAATTGTAAATGAAAACAAAAATTCGACTGGAGGCCGATATTTTTTTTAAATGTCATAATTTTCATTTATTTTGTTAATAAAAACAAGTAAACGATATTCAAAATTAGTTTTCATTTGTGTCCTTAATAACATTCATCAAAATACAAATTTTTCAACACTGTACAGAAATTATCTTAAAGATTTTAAAGTCAGCGGATAAATTTTAGATAAGATAAAATATGTTATAAATTCTCGCTTTCCCGTCGTTTAACCAAATTTGATAGCAAATTTTAGTTGAACTGAAAAGCCGGTCATTTTCTACTATTCTTCATAATATGCATGGTATATTTTACTCACTAACCAAAAACCAAGTGAAACCACTTTGTTTTAGCATAATTTTTACTCTGTCATCTTCACCCTTTAAAATAGGCATGGCATATAATGTATGTATAAAGCAAACAAATTGTCAGTTTCAAATATTTCACAATATAGTTGTAAGATTTTGTTTGCCTGAACGCTTCGGCGTTATTGATCGACTCGTCTTTTTTCCAATTTAGTTAATGATGCTTAAAATTGGTCACGATACCATTTTTCAAAAACCATGTGACATGTTAATCAACGAACATTCAATTAGGTGTTTTTTAGTGAAAATGTCTAAACATTTCGACACACAGCCATGACACACAAAATTAAATATTTCTGAATCCACAATAAATTTACTGCAATTTACTGCATATTTCAGGAAAAGTTGTAATATTTATTCATCAAAAGTAAACGTGAGCTTAAAAAGCTTGAAATTTGAATAGTTGCATTGACCTGCCCAATGAACTCCATAGAAATACACAACTGAAGCCCTACATAAGGTAATGGCATAAACTTATCTAGGGAGATGAAAAGAAGCTTAACCAAATATAGCTTTAAATTTGGGCGATTTATCTTGGCCCAAGCAAATAAATAATTTTCTATAAACTGACCGAAAATTGTTACACACGGACCAATTCGGAGTCGCTGATTTCATAAAAAATAAAACACTACTGAAACAGAAAATTTATTTAAGTTTATATAGTGTAAATACAAATGCTGGAAATGCTTACGAAACTTTTTTCATTTCACTACAAAACTCCAATAAAACCATGCATGAAAAATCAGAATGAGGTAAGCATCCAAACAAAAGAACAAAGCAAAAGCTGGATAAAAATGGGGCGAATTAAAAATCATCAGATGAGACTTCTGCTTGAGGCGGCTCACATCTGCCAGTATCGTGAGACCGACCAGAGCAGAGCAGAATTTTAACAAAACAAGAAATCCAAAACCAAATTCTTACTTACTTAAACTTAATAAAAATTCTCTATTTTTTATTTTATGGAAGACACTGAAGAAAGTGAAATTGAGGCAGAAAAGCAAAAATGTTTTCTCTGCTTCAACGTCATTTTAGTCGCTTCCGGCTTCAAAAGTAATCAAAGTGTGAATGTGAATCAAAGAGAAAATGAATTATTTCTTAGGCAGCTTTGCCACCATCTAAAAATTAACCGTCACTGTCCCAATCCCCCCGGACAAGAAATTATCTTTTGCTATAAATGCCAACAATTGTGTTTTGAATTTAATCAAGTCTTTAAATTCTACGAGCTTGCACAATTAAGGTTGCAAAATGTGGTGGAAAACATTTCCAAGGAGATGAATAGAGAAGTTGTGGAGAATTTGGAACCTGTCGAGTCCGTCATGGCCAAGGCTACATTGAGAAAAGCAATCATTGAAAAAAGTGAGTTTTTCAGCTTAAAAGAGATAAAAAATGCAAAATTAAATATTTTTATTCAATTTTAATCAAATTTTTAAATTTTTTATTTTAGCTCAAACCAAGCTTTCCAGATTGAGATCTCCACTGATACTGATACAGAGACTGACCGAGGATGAAATTTTACTCTTGACCTCAACCTCCATGATGACGCCAAGACAGAAGACTGAAGTGGTTCATGATCATGAACATGTTGATGCAGAATTCAAAATTGCAAATCTACCATCAGCTGATTTGGGGGTAGTAGTAAAAATGGAGGTGGATGTGGATTTGGAGGTGCTCCACCAAAACTTGGAACAGGTTGACCTTCTCGAAGAAAGCGATGTCTTCAAATGGGAAGCGAAAGTGAAGAAAGAACAAATTTCTGAAGATGAAGAAGACGCAGCTTCCACTTCCAGGTCACGACCCCGGAAGAAAAAGATGGGTCGACCTCGACAAGCTCCACTACCGGACACATTCAAATTCACTTCCGCTGGCAAAGTAAAATGCTGCCACTGCTCCAAGTCTTTTCGATCCAAGACGGGATGGCAAGCGCATTTCGAGTCGATCCACCAGAAAATTCGCCACAAGTGCCCAAAATGTTCCACGACCTTTAGCGCCATCGGAACTGTGAACATGCACCTGAAGACCTGCGATGGTCGCCGACGACCTCCGCCCATGACCTATCCAAAAGACTCTTTCATAAAGCTGGAAAATGGCCAGGTCCAATGTAACCTTGACCTGGACCTTGGCGCTCAGCGCCACATTCAGTGTCAAAAGCCATACAGCCATAAAACGGCGTGGCAGGTTCACTACCTCAACATCCACCAAAAGCTTCGTTTTATTTGCGAAAAATGTGGCAGCAGCTTCACTCAAGAAACCGGGATGAAAACGCACCGAAAAAAATGCCAAGGGCGTCGAAGGACCCCGAGCCCCAGCGAACTTGCCGAGGGTCGTACTTTTAGCCGAAATGGCGTCATTAGTGTCTACAGAAAATACTTCCGCTTAACACAGACTGGCAAATTTGCTTGCAAATTTTGCAAAAAAGAGTATACGAATCAGACAGGATTCTACGCTCACTACAGATCTGTCCATAGGAATGTGCGTTGGAAGTGCGAAAAATGTTTGCAAACTTTCACGCAAAACTGCACACTCACAAAGCACCAGATTGTTTGTCCTGGTGCACCAAAAATTTCGCAGAAGGTGAAGGAGCATTTTTGCAAATTCTGTGGCAAGGGATTTACCAACCCCGCATGGAAAAGAGAGCATGAGCAGAAGCACAAGGGTGTCCGATTTCAGTGCAAAAAGTGCAAAAAATCATACGCCTATAAGCACTGTCTGAGTCGTCATGTTTGTGCGAAATCGGGAGAATTGCAAATTCAAGCGGAGGGCAGAGTGGGATCCAGTGGATTCAAGTGCAAATATTGTGACCTGCTATTTCCAACCTACCTCAAGCGCCGCAATCATTACACGGCTCAACGACTGCGAAAATTTTCCTACCGCTGCAAAAAATGCCACTCGATTATTGCCTACCAGTGCGGGGTGGCGCCACACCAGAAAAATTGCGAGGGAGCAGAACTCACCAAGATAGAGGAAAACGGACCGAAATTTTTTTGCGAGATTTGCAGTAAAGAGTTTACGTCCCAGGGAGGTTTGAAAGGTCACCACGAGGGGATTCACCAGGGAATGAAGTTCAAGTGCCGTCTGTGTGGAAAACAATATGCAAATCAGAATAACGTCAGAAGGCACATGGTAGAGTCCTGCCCCAAGAGCAAAACAAAGGCGCCACCGAAGCCGCGCCATAAATGTCCAAAGTGTCCCAGAGACTTTTCGAGTTTGCAAGGCATGGGCTATCACTACGACTCAGTTCATTTGAAGCGGAGGGTAAAATGTGACCAGTGCGGGACAATCTTGGGTAGCCAATATTATCTGAGCATTCATAAGCGGAAGGGATACTGCCCCGCTTCCAAGCCTAAGACTAAAGATGTTCAGGGGAATTCAACGACTGTAAAAGCGGACGACGAAGGTTCAACTGGGGATTCATCATCTTGAACATCATGAGATGTATTGGTTAGGAAATCTGAAAAAATAAATTGTAAATGAAAACAAAAATTCGACTGGAGGCCGATATTTTTTTTAAATGTCATAATTTTCATTTATTTTGTTAATAAAAACAAGTAAACGATATTCAAAATTAGTTTTCATTTGTGTCCTTAATAACATTCATCAAAATACAAATTTTTCAACACTGTACAGAAATTATCTTAAAGATTTTAAAGTCAGCGGATAAATTTTAGATAAGATAAAATATGTTATAAATTCTCGCTTTCCCGTCGTTTAACCAAATTTGATAGCAAATTTTAGTTGAACTGAAAAGCCGGTCATTTTCTACTATTCTTCATAATATGCATGGTATATTTTACTCACTAACCAAAAACCAAGTGAAACCACTTTGTTTTAGCATAATTTTTACTCTGTCATCTTCACCCTTTAAAATAGGCATGGCATATAATGTATGTATAAAGCAAACAAATTGTCAGTTTCAAATATTTCACAATATAGTTGTAAGATTTTGTTTGCCTGAACGCTTCGGCGTTATTGATCGACTCGTCTTTTTTCCAATTTAGTTAATGATGCTTAAAATTGGTCACGATACCATTTTTCAAAAACCATGTGACATGTTAATCAACGAACATTCAATTAGGTGTTTTTTAGTGAAAATGTCTAAACATTTCGACACACAGCCATGACACACAAAATTAAATATTTCTGAATCCACAATAAATTTACTGCAATTTACTGCATATTTCAGGAAAAGTTGTAATATTTATTCATCAAAAGTAAACGTGAGCTTAAAAAGCTTGAAATTTGAATAGTTGCATTGACCTGCCCAATGAACTCCATAGAAATACACAACTGAAGCCCTACATAAGGTAATGGCATAAACTTATCTAGGGAGATGAAAAGAAGCTTAACCAAATATAGCTTTAAATTTGGGCGATTTATCTTGGCCCAAGCAAATAAATAATTTTCTATAAACTGACCGAAAATTGTTACACACGGACCAATTCGGAGTCGCTGATTTCATAAAAAATAAAACACTACTGAAACAGAAAATTTATTTAAGTTTATATAGTGTAAATACAAATGCTGGAAATGCTTACGAAACTTTTTTCATTTCACTACAAAACTCCAATAAAACCATGCATGAAAAATCAGAATGAGGTAAGCATCCAAACAAAAGAACAAAGCAAAAGCTGGATAAAAATGGGGCGAATTAAAAATCATCAGATGAGACTTCTGCTTGAGGCGGCTCACATCTGCCAGTATCGTGAGACCGACCAGAGCAGAGCAGAATTTTAACAAAACAAGAAATCCAAAACCAAATTCTTACTTACTTAAACTTAATAAAAATTCTCTATTTTTTATTTTATGGAAGACACTGAAGAAAGTGAAATTGAGGCAGAAAAGCAAAAATGTTTTCTCTGCTTCAACGTCATTTTAGTCGCTTCCGGCTTCAAAAGTAATCAAAGTGTGAATGTGAATCAAAGAGAAAATGAATTATTTCTTAGGCAGCTTTGCCACCATCTAAAAATTAACCGTCACTGTCCCAATCCCCCCGGACAAGAAATTATCTTTTGCTATAAATGCCAACAATTGTGTTTTGAATTTAATCAAGTCTTTAAATTCTACGAGCTTGCACAATTAAGGTTGCAAAATGTGGTGGAAAACATTTCCAAGGAGATGAATAGAGAAGTTGTGGAGAATTTGGAACCTGTCGAGTCCGTCATGGCCAAGGCTACATTGAGAAAAGCAATCATTGAAAAAAGTGAGTTTTTCAGCTTAAAAGAGATAAAAAATGCAAAATTAAATATTTTTATTCAATTTTAATCAAATTTTTAAATTTTTTATTTTAGCTCAAACCAAGCTTTCCAGATTGAGATCTCCACTGATACTGATACAGAGACTGACCGAGGATGAAATTTTACTCTTGACCTCAACCTCCATGATGACGCCAAGACAGAAGACTGAAGTGGTTCATGATCATGAACATGTTGATGCAGAATTCAAAATTGCAAATCTACCATCAGCTGATTTGGGGGTAGTAGTAAAAATGGAGGTGGATGTGGATTTGGAGGTGCTCCACCAAAACTTGGAACAGGTTGACCTTCTCGAAGAAAGCGATGTCTTCAAATGGGAAGCGAAAGTGAAGAAAGAACAAATTTCTGAAGATGAAGAAGACGCAGCTTCCACTTCCAGGTCACGACCCCGGAAGAAAAAGATGGGTCGACCTCGACAAGCTCCACTACCGGACACATTCAAATTCACTTCCGCTGGCAAAGTAAAATGCTGCCACTGCTCCAAGTCTTTTCGATCCAAGACGGGATGGCAAGCGCATTTCGAGTCGATCCACCAGAAAATTCGCCACAAGTGCCCAAAATGTTCCACGACCTTTAGCGCCATCGGAACTGTGAACATGCACCTGAAGACCTGCGATGGTCGCCGACGACCTCCGCCCATGACCTATCCAAAAGACTCTTTCATAAAGCTGGAAAATGGCCAGGTCCAATGTAACCTTGACCTGGACCTTGGCGCTCAGCGCCACATTCAGTGTCAAAAGCCATACAGCCATAAAACGGCGTGGCAGGTTCACTACCTCAACATCCACCAAAAGCTTCGTTTTATTTGCGAAAAATGTGGCAGCAGCTTCACTCAAGAAACCGGGATGAAAACGCACCGAAAAAAATGCCAAGGGCGTCGAAGGACCCCGAGCCCCAGCGAACTTGCCGAGGGTCGTACTTTTAGCCGAAATGGCGTCATTAGTGTCTACAGAAAATACTTCCGCTTAACACAGACTGGCAAATTTGCTTGCAAATTTTGCAAAAAAGAGTATACGAATCAGACAGGATTCTACGCTCACTACAGATCTGTCCATAGGAATGTGCGTTGGAAGTGCGAAAAATGTTTGCAAACTTTCACGCAAAACTGCACACTCACAAAGCACCAGATTGTTTGTCCTGGTGCACCAAAAATTTCGCAGAAGGTGAAGGAGCATTTTTGCAAATTCTGTGGCAAGGGATTTACCAACCCCGCATGGAAAAGAGAGCATGAGCAGAAGCACAAGGGTGTCCGATTTCAGTGCAAAAAGTGCAAAAAATCATACGCCTATAAGCACTGTCTGAGTCGTCATGTTTGTGCGAAATCGGGAGAATTGCAAATTCAAGCGGAGGGCAGAGTGGGATCCAGTGGATTCAAGTGCAAATATTGTGACCTGCTATTTCCAACCTACCTCAAGCGCCGCAATCATTACACGGCTCAACGACTGCGAAAATTTTCCTACCGCTGCAAAAAATGCCACTCGATTATTGCCTACCAGTGCGGGGTGGCGCCACACCAGAAAAATTGCGAGGGAGCAGAACTCACCAAGATAGAGGAAAACGGACCGAAATTTTTTTGCGAGATTTGCAGTAAAGAGTTTACGTCCCAGGGAGGTTTGAAAGGTCACCACGAGGGGATTCACCAGGGAATGAAGTTCAAGTGCCGTCTGTGTGGAAAACAATATGCAAATCAGAATAACGTCAGAAGGCACATGGTAGAGTCCTGCCCCAAGAGCAAAACAAAGGCGCCACCGAAGCCGCGCCATAAATGTCCAAAGTGTCCCAGAGACTTTTCGAGTTTGCAAGGCATGGGCTATCACTACGACTCAGTTCATTTGAAGCGGAGGGTAAAATGTGACCAGTGCGGGACAATCTTGGGTAGCCAATATTATCTGAGCATTCATAAGCGGAAGGGATACTGCCCCGCTTCCAAGCCTAAGACTAAAGATGTTCAGGGGAATTCAACGACTGTAAAAGCGGACGACGAAGGTTCAACTGGGGATTCATCATCTTGAACATCATGAGATGTATTGGTTAGGAAATCTGAAAAAATAAATTGTAAATGAAAACAAAAATTCGACTGGAGGCCGATATTTTTTTTAAATGTCATAATTTTCATTTATTTTGTTAATAAAAACAAGTAAACGATATTCAAAATTAGTTTTCATTTGTGTCCTTAATAACATTCATCAAAATACAAATTTTTCAACACTGTACAGAAATTATCTTAAAGATTTTAAAGTCAGCGGATAAATTTTAGATAAGATAAAATATGTTATAAATTCTCGCTTTCCCGTCGTTTAACCAAATTTGATAGCAAATTTTAGTTGAACTGAAAAGCCGGTCATTTTCTACTATTCTTCATAATATGCATGGTATATTTTACTCACTAACCAAAAACCAAGTGAAACCACTTTGTTTTAGCATAATTTTTACTCTGTCATCTTCACCCTTTAAAATAGGCATGGCATATAATGTATGTATAAAGCAAACAAATTGTCAGTTTCAAATATTTCACAATATAGTTGTAAGATTTTGTTTGCCTGAACGCTTCGGCGTTATTGATCGACTCGTCTTTTTTCCAATTTAGTTAATGATGCTTAAAATTGGTCACGATACCATTTTTCAAAAACCATGTGACATGTTAATCAACGAACATTCAATTAGGTGTTTTTTAGTGAAAATGTCTAAACATTTCGACACACAGCCATGACACACAAAATTAAATATTTCTGAATCCACAATAAATTTACTGCAATTTACTGCATATTTCAGGAAAAGTTGTAATATTTATTCATCAAAAGTAAACGTGAGCTTAAAAAGCTTGAAATTTGAATAGTTGCATTGACCTGCCCAATGAACTCCATAGAAATACACAACTGAAGCCCTACATAAGGTAATGGCATAAACTTATCTAGGGAGATGAAAAGAAGCTTAACCAAATATAGCTTTAAATTTGGGCGATTTATCTTGGCCCAAGCAAATAAATAATTTTCTATAAACTGACCGAAAATTGTTACACACGGACCAATTCGGAGTCGCTGATTTCATAAAAAATAAAACACTACTGAAACAGAAAATTTATTTAAGTTTATATAGTGTAAATACAAATGCTGGAAATGCTTACGAAACTTTTTTCATTTCACTACAAAACTCCAATAAAACCATGCATGAAAAATCAGAATGAGGTAAGCATCCAAACAAAAGAACAAAGCAAAAGCTGGATAAAAATGGGGCGAATTAAAAATCATCAGATGAGACTTCTGCTTGAGGCGGCTCACATCTGCCAGTATCGTGAGACCGACCAGAGCAGAGCAGAATTTTAACAAAACAAGAAATCCAAAACCAAATTCTTACTTACTTAAACTTAATAAAAATTCTCTATTTTTTATTTTATGGAAGACACTGAAGAAAGTGAAATTGAGGCAGAAAAGCAAAAATGTTTTCTCTGCTTCAACGTCATTTTAGTCGCTTCCGGCTTCAAAAGTAATCAAAGTGTGAATGTGAATCAAAGAGAAAATGAATTATTTCTTAGGCAGCTTTGCCACCATCTAAAAATTAACCGTCACTGTCCCAATCCCCCCGGACAAGAAATTATCTTTTGCTATAAATGCCAACAATTGTGTTTTGAATTTAATCAAGTCTTTAAATTCTACGAGCTTGCACAATTAAGGTTGCAAAATGTGGTGGAAAACATTTCCAAGGAGATGAATAGAGAAGTTGTGGAGAATTTGGAACCTGTCGAGTCCGTCATGGCCAAGGCTACATTGAGAAAAGCAATCATTGAAAAAAGTGAGTTTTTCAGCTTAAAAGAGATAAAAAATGCAAAATTAAATATTTTTATTCAATTTTAATCAAATTTTTAAATTTTTTATTTTAGCTCAAACCAAGCTTTCCAGATTGAGATCTCCACTGATACTGATACAGAGACTGACCGAGGATGAAATTTTACTCTTGACCTCAACCTCCATGATGACGCCAAGACAGAAGACTGAAGTGGTTCATGATCATGAACATGTTGATGCAGAATTCAAAATTGCAAATCTACCATCAGCTGATTTGGGGGTAGTAGTAAAAATGGAGGTGGATGTGGATTTGGAGGTGCTCCACCAAAACTTGGAACAGGTTGACCTTCTCGAAGAAAGCGATGTCTTCAAATGGGAAGCGAAAGTGAAGAAAGAACAAATTTCTGAAGATGAAGAAGACGCAGCTTCCACTTCCAGGTCACGACCCCGGAAGAAAAAGATGGGTCGACCTCGACAAGCTCCACTACCGGACACATTCAAATTCACTTCCGCTGGCAAAGTAAAATGCTGCCACTGCTCCAAGTCTTTTCGATCCAAGACGGGATGGCAAGCGCATTTCGAGTCGATCCACCAGAAAATTCGCCACAAGTGCCCAAAATGTTCCACGACCTTTAGCGCCATCGGAACTGTGAACATGCACCTGAAGACCTGCGATGGTCGCCGACGACCTCCGCCCATGACCTATCCAAAAGACTCTTTCATAAAGCTGGAAAATGGCCAGGTCCAATGTAACCTTGACCTGGACCTTGGCGCTCAGCGCCACATTCAGTGTCAAAAGCCATACAGCCATAAAACGGCGTGGCAGGTTCACTACCTCAACATCCACCAAAAGCTTCGTTTTATTTGCGAAAAATGTGGCAGCAGCTTCACTCAAGAAACCGGGATGAAAACGCACCGAAAAAAATGCCAAGGGCGTCGAAGGACCCCGAGCCCCAGCGAACTTGCCGAGGGTCGTACTTTTAGCCGAAATGGCGTCATTAGTGTCTACAGAAAATACTTCCGCTTAACACAGACTGGCAAATTTGCTTGCAAATTTTGCAAAAAAGAGTATACGAATCAGACAGGATTCTACGCTCACTACAGATCTGTCCATAGGAATGTGCGTTGGAAGTGCGAAAAATGTTTGCAAACTTTCACGCAAAACTGCACACTCACAAAGCACCAGATTGTTTGTCCTGGTGCACCAAAAATTTCGCAGAAGGTGAAGGAGCATTTTTGCAAATTCTGTGGCAAGGGATTTACCAACCCCGCATGGAAAAGAGAGCATGAGCAGAAGCACAAGGGTGTCCGATTTCAGTGCAAAAAGTGCAAAAAATCATACGCCTATAAGCACTGTCTGAGTCGTCATGTTTGTGCGAAATCGGGAGAATTGCAAATTCAAGCGGAGGGCAGAGTGGGATCCAGTGGATTCAAGTGCAAATATTGTGACCTGCTATTTCCAACCTACCTCAAGCGCCGCAATCATTACACGGCTCAACGACTGCGAAAATTTTCCTACCGCTGCAAAAAATGCCACTCGATTATTGCCTACCAGTGCGGGGTGGCGCCACACCAGAAAAATTGCGAGGGAGCAGAACTCACCAAGATAGAGGAAAACG
>VYYJ01005179.1:0-11643 GCA_021029165.1 Cyphoderus albinus
AAGATACAAGTTTTATTTTATTGGAATAGAGTCATTTGATGAAGATCATAAGTACATTTCTGTTAAAGGTTTGTTTCATTTGACTAGCATTGTAAAATTCTGCTTAACGAAAATGTGAATTATATAATGACATAAAATGTAGATGATTGTATTTGAGAACGGAGTTTGTCACCACAACCAGTACCAGGATCATTTTGAAGGACGCTTCTCACTGTGCTTCTTCGTAAAGTCCTCAGCATTTTTCAGGAATTTCTTCTTGTCCGACTCAAATTCCTTTGCTAGTTCGGCCCGAAGCGGATGACCAGGTTCTGGGTCATTTACCAATCCAATTAATGCTTCGATTACCTGAGTGGTCTTCGTAGCAGGTTTCCAGTTCTCCGAAGAAATGATGGGAAGACAGACTTGGCCCTTCTCGTCGATATTTGGGTGATAAATCATCGTAAGGAAATTGATCTTTGGTGGCTTGAAAGGGTACTCAGCAGGGAACACGATTTCCACCCGGAACGCGCCTTTGTTGTAGGGAGCCTTTTCTGGAACAATCAGACCGCGCCAAACCAACGTGTTTGAGTCGTCCACATTGATGTCTCGAATGCCTACGATGTTCGCTTTCTTCATCTCCTCCAGTTCCTTCTGAAGACGCCGGATTGCAGAGCTCCCCATTTCGATGATGGCGAAAGTAAAAGCAGGAATGACCCTAGCGCCAATTTATTCGACAATAAAATCTTGGATATAAGTAGAATCACTCCAGAGCATATTTTAAGATCTCTGGAAAAATACGATTCATGCCAATGGACTGGACTCAGTTGGAAAATATGAGCATAATAAAATGACATGATGATAGAAAAAAGTCGTGATAAAAGTGTTACGTTGGAAACTTCTGCTACAAACGAGATCCCCGTCGTTTTAAAACTATAAGCTCAGCTCTACCAAATTCAATGAATAACTGCACTTGAGTGAAAAAAAGTCAATAGTTAATAGGTGGTGGAATTATCACTATTTCTCACTTTCGAAGGATCATAAAACGTGAGATAAAGTATGGCGAACTCCGGTACTGAAATAATAAATAAATTACTGAGGTATGTAAATATCTAAGAAAAATAAGCATAATATCGATACCGTTATATGCATTATCCTTAAATTGTAAAAATTGTCCAACTAGCGAGGTCGCTGCGGGTGAGCTACGAGCTCAACGTTCCTTACGGGTGATGCAACATCAAGAAACTCGCCTCGAGAAACTTAATGAAGTATTGCAGAATTTGGGTTCTTTCAGCCATTAAATACAGAAAGAATGAATTAACTTATACATACGACTAGAATGCATCCTAGCTTTGGTTTTAAAATATAGGACCTTCAAACTAAATCCAAATTATTCGAGGAGTTACAGGGGAATCATGACGAGCTTCTTCAAGCAAATGAACAACTTCAGGAAGTGGACGGCTTGCAAAAGCAGTTGATAAAGCTTCAAGAAGTTCAATACTCTACCTTGTCCAAAATGCGCGAGGTTGAGTCCAAGGTGAGTCTAGTAGAGAGAAAGGAGAGCAGCCGGAGCAACGTCAGAATTTGGAACGATAAGGTCCAGACAGATAATAGTGGCATACCATCAGCCACGTCAACAATGCCGTTTTCAGTTAATTCATCAAACGCAAATGATGTGTCAGAATTGTATGGTCCCAAAGGCGCTATCTACCGGACCATCTCATCGGTTCAGAGTTTTCTTTCTGATGGCTTAAAAAATCCGGTAGACAATAAAATGTTCGGGTTTTCAAATGAAAAGGAACCCTTGAGGGACCACGGCTATTTAAATGCTACTCTTGACCCAAGCCAACAAATCCAACAGGGCAAAATTATTACAAATGCCCACAGAAATGTGCATGATGATTTTGAAAATGTAACTTACTGTAATTTAAAAATTGTAGAAATTATTAATTATCAGTATTGATTGATTCACAGAATTAATGGTTTTTCTGAGCAGGAGCGTTTGAAACTGCTACGGCACACTTTAAGCCAACATCGACAGTATGAAAGTTTTGCCTTTACATTTACTTGTTCAAGTTGTTGAGATGTTTCATTGTTTAAACAAATAATTTATTTTTTTAAAGATCTATTGACAATTTATCGAGTGAAGTTGTTGAGCTGAAACAAGAGCGTGTGGAGCTTCTGGTCTATTTGAAGAATCTATTGGACTGGCGTGCTGATGTTGAAAAAGTCCTACACGATAGCCTTCATGAAAACTCACAAAGTGTTTCAGAGAATGACACAGATCTCGGTCATTCTAGATTTGCTGTTGATAATACAGGACCGAGACAAAATACAGGAGGGGGTATCTTGCAAAGCCGAAGATATAACGCAAACGAAGAAGTGCACACACGGCCTTTTGACAACAATTGTGGAAATGACAAAATTAGAAATTCGCCTCCGGAATCAATGGTATCAGATTATGATGAAAACAACAATTTTAGCAACAACAACGGTCGGAGAAATCAATTGTGCGAAAGGGCACAACGACTGTGGGATGTTGCGTGCAAATATTTTCGACCTGACGAAGCTCACCACATTTTGACAGCTCAAATGCCTTCGGATTATGACTAAACAAGAACCTATTTTGCAGTTAAAATTTAATACAAAATTGTAACCCATATTTAATGCATTTTTTTGACTGTTAATGTTTAATTGGGAATAATTTCAATTTATGAAAGTGAAATAAATACAATTTTAGTCGAAAGGTCAGTTTCAAAATTAATAGGGAAGCTTTAAACTTTTTGAAAGCTTAGCATTTTAATAATCAGTTCAGTCTACACTCCCTTACATACACTTGTTTGTCCAGAATAAGCTTATCAAATCGTTCTTCTTATGACAATAAGGCAGTAAATAAGCTACATATATACACAAGGGAGATTTGTTCATTCCCGTTGCTGTGGATGAATATATACGTCTTTCTGAAAATCCACCAACGGTTGATTTCTTGAGTCATACAAAATACAAGAGAAACAAACAGAGCATTGGTACGGTATAACATGAATCATACTTATGAAAAAGAGCACCAACGAGCGAGCACATTTGTTTATATCATTACACAATCGTGTCTAGACTTGGTTCACAGTTTTCCGACACCTTATTGTAAAATCTCTGCTACATTGATTGCTAGGCTTTATAAAGTAGTTTTATGCATTGCCGAATACGGAATATCGGTGGTTAAAAGCTAATTACTTCTGTAGATTTCTCTTTCAAAATGTCAAATGAAAGAGTTGTAATAAATCTTCGGGGTTTCTGTCTCTACTGCCTTGCAAGAGTCGGGGGTGGTGAAAACGCTGCCGTGTGTCAATCCGCAGGTGGTACTCCTGTTTCTAGCCCAACTCTCACACCACTTCGAAACCGATACTTTAACGTTCATAGTATCCCTCCAGAAGAAAGACTTGCTCCTTTTAAAGGTAATCAAGGCTTATATCATGATTTATAATCCATTTTACAATACTGTCATTTTCTTGCAGATCTTTGCCGTTATTTAAATGTGGATGATGTACCAGATATGTATTCCTTTGGAGATGGGAGTGAACCGGAAATGCTAATACCTCCGTTATGCGACAAGTGTTACGAACTCAGTGTCAGGCTATGCAAACTACAAGACGAGTTGCAATATATTGAAACCAGAATAAAAAACACTGTGAAGAGGGTGTATAAACGCGTAAGCATGACTTGTGGGGACCAGAGGAGAGGCGCACTCAGGAGGGAAGCGTTTCAGAAGGAGTTCAGAAGACTTTCCAAAGGATCTTCCCTCAGTCGTGGTCGAGGAACGGAATCTGAAACGAAGAAAGTTACTGACCTCCTAAAATATTTTCAGCTGAAGGTTTTGGAAAAGGGTAATGAATAATGGATAACTGTGAATTTGCAAAAAGGTATCCGTTTTTAGAATTGCTTGGTTAATGATGACTGTTCGTTTCCAGAGAATGAAATTTTAAGTGAACAGCAAACAATTGAGCAAGGAAATTCCATACTCTTCGTGGACGTTCAACAAGAAGACGTACAAACAGAAGCTGATCACAACTATAATGACATAGTTTGCGAAGAAAAGGACAAAGAAAGTCAAAGTACATTCCACGAAGAGTCTAGTGAAAACATCAGCAGCAGTAGAAGCTGTAACCTGCATGAAGAAGAAGAGGTTGTTCAAGAGAATAGCTTCTGCCCGTCTTTAGAAAATCTTCGGTATTCGGATTTTCATTTAAACGCAAATGGAAGCAGAGCAAAGAATGAGTTGGAGGCTTGTAGAAATGTGGATAATTCTTGTAAAAATCTGCAGCCAGTACCGAAGTTTGCGGTCAGCACCCTCCGCACAGATTCCAGGGAAGAAAGAGAAAGTCATAACAAAAGCAATTGATTAAAAACTGGAAATCTTGTGGCAAATGTCAAATTATCAGAACAAACGAAAGTAAACGTGGTTGATTCAATGATTCATAAGAATAAATTGCAGCAAATAGATACATCCGGTGACAATTTCAGAGGAATTACCATGCGCTCACGGGTTCGGAAACGACTTCTCTTGACAGATGAATCAAGCTGATTAAAGTCGAATAAATATACTATTCCGGTTATTTTAAATTATGTTATGGATTTGTTATTATATTCTGTGTTAGTTGCTCTACAAGAATTAAAAAGTTATTAATATACAAAATAAAAATATCAAAAGCAATACGCTACACGTAATGTGTTTTATCCGAATGTGAAAGCAATTCAACATATACATTATTTACAAATACATATATTGAAATAATTTTTGAGTGCACATTTTGTGCAATTTTTGAGTACAAGAGTTTGGTAGCAAACCTATAACATTAAAACGATAAAGATCACAAATTGTGAAGTGGCACTTTATGCGCACCATTTAACTATTTTTTACCTTTCCTCCTCCCATTAATCAACAAGTTAAAATTTAGTATTACGTCAATAAATTCCAGTACTGCATTAATGATAAGCAATAATTATTCACTGCAACTTTGCTGCTCTGACATATATGCACTTAATCTGTGAAGAGATAAGAAAAATACTCGATCGTCAATTTCACTTTGACTAATTTTCACACATATTTGGCTTCAATTTTGACGAAAAGTTTAACGTCATATTTCTCATAAAACGTAAGTCCGTTATAAGGTAAATGCTTTCCAATTACCCAATAAACGTAATTGAATTGTGTAATTTGTATCACAAGAAAGCATAAATTAGATTCTCAATGATAACAGGTTTTGTTTGTTTGTTTGACAAAATTATTTAAATAAACCCTTGATTAACCATACCGTTTTCAGTAGCTTTTTAAGCGGCATATGAAAAACTTGATTATGATATTTTCTGTTACACATTTCCAATCATAAAATGAATATTATTATTAACTCTAGTGCAGTGTCCTTCATTTTGGTAGCATTGATTATCAACTTTGGCCAGGCGATTTCTCCAAACAAGGCTCATGCACCAACGCCTCCAACTTTAGGTAATGAACGATAAATCTTAAATACATATAGGTATTACAGAAATCGCTTCCCAATGCGTGCCAATAAATACGCGTTGTCTCACAATAGAGATTGAACCAATTCGAAATGCGACGGAAATTCCTGTCTGCACGACGAAGGATGTTCCGATGAAATTAAAAAATGGGATAATTGATCCCAAATTCAGATGGACAAACTTTAACGTACATGCCGATATGGCTTACAGTGAACAGGAGCACCAAATAATTAACAATGCCATGTGGAATTTAATGCAAATTTTGCCCTGTGTAACGTTTGGTATTTACCCACCCGATTCGAATCCGAGTCCGACTGAAGACTTTGTCCGAATCGTAAAAGGTAGTAGCAACGGTTGTAACTCTTACGTTGGTAAACAAGGTGGTCGACAGGTAATATTTTAAAGTTTGAATCAAACACAGGGGACAAGACTAGTTTGACTGCAATCATTTAAAATCTTCGCAGATTATGAATCTTCAAAGCCCGGGTTGCATGGATGTTGGCACAGATGCATGAAATGATCCACGCACTTGGATTCGATCACGAGCATAATCGCCCGGATCGTGACGATTACGTTAACATTCTTTGGGATAACATTGAAAATGGTCTGGCGTATGCGGTAAATATTTTCTACCCCGTTTAAACAAGTAATAAATCATTATTGTGAATCTTGACGTCTTAATTATTGACTTGATTTTTAATATATTGCAGTTTTACAAAAACAATCCGGCTGAATACGCGACTTATGGTGTACCCTACAACTATCGATCAATCATGCACTATCACAGCACTGCCTTCAGTTCGAATGGGCAACCAACAATGCAAGCTAAGGTTCAGTCAGATATTTTCTTTCATTTACTGTCTTTGCTAAAATGTTCACAAATTACTTTTTATGATTTTCGTCTTTTAGACGGGAGAAGAAATAGGATCGGTTGGAAGAGTACTGACAGCAGAAAATTAAAGCTGATGTACAATTGTTAATGAATTAACCACTTATGGGAATCAGACGTTAAATTAGTCAGCTATACATTTCGAGCTGTGATATATATAACCAAAAATTATCATGTAATTAAAATAAAATGCAACACTAATCGAATAAATGAATGTCGAGCGACAAGTCTCTAACGAAAGTTTATTTTGTCAGTCGTCAATTGATTTTTGGATGATGTTTAGATTTGGTGCAACGATAATAGAGCGCAATAAAAATAATATCCGACTCTAGCATAATAACAAAATCAGCGAAATTAAATGCGCACCGAAAAATGTTCTTGACAGTTTTAAATGTTTTATTTCACTTCATATATATTTTGTCTTTCCGTCAAAACTATTATGATACTATAATTTGTTTTTCAGTATACATTTCGAGCTGTGATATATATAACCAAAAATTATCATGTAATTAAAATAAAATGCAACACTAATCGAATAAATGAATGTCGAGCGACAAGTCTCTACCGAAAGTTTATTTTGCCAGTCGTCAGTAGATTTTTGGATGATGTTTAGATTTGGTGCAACGATAATAGAGCGCAATAAAAGTAATATCCACGACTCTAGCGTATTAAAAGATCAGCCAAATTAAATGCGTACCGAAAAATGTTCTTGACAGTTTTAAATGTTTTATTTCACTTCATATATATTTTGTCTTTCCGTCAAAACTATTATGATACTATAATTTGTTTTTCAGTTTACATATTTTAACGTGTATACTTTAATCTTCAGCATTCGGAATATATATGTGTACACGTCATGTTATAGACTTATATTTTGTAGTACATATTTTCATACTATATTATGTCAGTTCAATAGCTTATACTTTGTTATACCGTAGAATATGATATTATTTTATAATTTGATTTAGTAGTATTTCTCATAATTCTGCTTAATTACATTTAATCTTTCATATATTTTGTTGTACAATATTACCATTTTAACTAATTGGTTCACTACATGTTCATTTCTTGTGTAGCCATTTATAGAAATATTCTTTTTACACAAATGACTTCTTGAGATGGGTGGAAGTGGAAAGTCTCGTCACCACTCTTAAATTGGCATTTTGGTTGTATTGTTTGCTAATATGCGTATTGTACAGTGTAATTGCTTCGGTTTCCTCAATTATTGAACAACTTCTCCCTATGAAAGCATCCAGCGCATTTTAATTCTATAATGTGTTACAGCAAGTCATGGGATCGCGGCTCATTTTGCTTACATAATGTTTGTTCAACCCATCCATCAACATTAAAGGCATTTAACAACTTCAGTACATTTCTTACTTTAAATCTTTCCCCGTCAAACTGTTTTACAAGTAGTAAAGTTTTAATCCAGTTTGGAAATTCTGTAGTACAAACATTTTTCATAATATTCAAATTGATGTTTTAGTAGAAGTCGATAGATACAAACTTTTAATTTCAGTAGACCCGAAAAAACACAAGATGATAAACTTTTGCGAAAATCGCGACTGAACAAAGTTGAACGATGCATTAATCCTTTTTAGATAGGACATTATAAAATGAGCCATTTAGTGAGTAGTCCTATTAAATTGCGCAACAAAATTTCTTACACAAAATTGCTCGAGATCCTTTTCGCAGTGCGCTACTCGGATTGTTTCTGATTTTGTCAACTGTTGTTGAAGAGTAATTCATCATTATTGCTGTTTTTGAATTGAATCCTAAAACTTTAGGACGTTTTCTCAGATTCATCCGACGAGCATTTAAAACTCTAACTCTATCAAAATACCCACGTCGACAAATAGATGCGGATTTGCAATTAATTGTCATTTGTGATTCCATTAAGAGATTTGAGAGTCCTTTGAGATTCGTCGACAATCTTTTTTTGTTTACAATCAACTCGACTGTTCATCGATCGTCTCATGAATGAACACTATTAATAATCTGCAATTAAAGTGTGGTTTGAGTTTCGGAAATCACACAGTTTTTTTTTTTCAATTTGACAATGAAGATAAAGAGACTCGACGTGTATTAATTTGAAACCTCACACCGTTTCAAGAATTACCATCATTTGTTAAATGCATTATAGTATACTACTCTGTAAGATTAATTTGACTCTATTATTTTAAGACTTAATATAGTTTTTAAGCATTTGCATCTTCCATTAGAACTCTATAGGGAGTGTTCAATACATAACGCAACATGCACAGACAGGTGTATTTTGACGGAGGAAGCATATAATTTATAAGTACACACTTTAACTAATGTCAGTTACGTAGAGAAGTACTTAATACTAAAATCAGACACACACAACAATTTAACAAACAGCAGGTGTCATACCATGTCACACAATCAAAAATAACGCCAATTACATTTTCCTCAATCATTCTCGACAGACAACTTAATAGGATAGTATACATAAGTAATACTTATTTCACACAACTTTCTTTTTCAAAAAATACCATTTCTGATTAATAAACTGGTTAGTTGCGTTTTGCTGGGAAAATAAACACAATTTTTATAATTTGATAAGTTATGATGATTTTTTTGGGGGTTTGTGTTGTTTCGTTGCTCACTCCCATTCTAGTCGTCTGAGAAATCCGAGTCTGACTCTGCCTTCCCAGGCATCGGGACCTCTTTCTCTTCTGGAGGAGGTTCCTCCTTTTTGGTTGTCGCAGCTGCAACGGTATACGTCGTAGGTGTGAAACCTTCACTGTGCTCAATTTCAACAATGTACTCGTGACGAGAAAGATAACGACAGCATTTCTCTGGCGGCTCATCACAAGATGGAACAGATATCGAGCGACAAACGGTGTGTGATATTGTTGTGTGCGGCATGGTGAACTCGACATAGCAATGCTTACTCAAATTATCCGGAACTCTCTCGTGAGCTTGCAATGTGATGTGACAGAAGAAGGAATGAGTTGTATAAGCACCTGAAAAAAAATACATATAACAAAAGTTATGCTTTGGTTTAATACGAACGTTAGCAGACAATAATTGATTCAGTACCTTGGCCTTCCTTCGGAAGTCTTGGAATTCTCCACACAATTGCCTTATGATGATGTTCATATTTGGCCTGACCTGAAGTCGTTTCCATTAGACTTTGTTCCACAGCGTCGACGGCTCCCAAAAACCTCTCAATTCCTTTTACTTTTCCACTTCTGTAAATTAATAACCGAATAATGTATAATAATAATAATACGTGAAAAAGGTATAATGAATTTAACCTATGCAATTGTATTTATTTTCAGATTACAATTAATGAGCATAATATGAATAATAAAGTAGAATATACCTTCTATGAGCGGACTTGACGGAACCGTATCGGAAATGTTTTTCTACACGGAACATATAAATCCACTCTTCAGGAATTGGAAACCGCACCATTACATCCTCACAAGGGATCTGTCCCAACTTTCGACTGGTGAAACCGGGTACAAGGATATCACTTCGTATTTCTATTCGTTGTCCCAAAGTGGTAAATACGGTCTTCACTTGAAGAGGGAGCTCTCTGTGACGTGGCGGCCTTACTCTAAATCTCATCAGTTCAATGTAGCAGGCATCAGGGGGTTTAAATCTAAGGAGAAGAAAATGGGTACATTATAAACCTGACTGAATAGAGGACAGATGTACATCTCTAAACCTATTCATTTTAAAAGCCGAGAATTGATGTGTACAGTAATTACCTTATCGTCTGGGTTTTGTCGAATTCTTGAACCTGAACACAATTACTTAATTCAATGGCTTCCATCCGAATCCACTCCTCTGTGGGAACTGGAATAATATCATGACGACCTACAATTTCCTTTCCCTGTCTTCTCAGATCATTCACGCCCATCTCGATCTCCGCAGGTCCATTCAGGAAGGACAGGAAGAAAAGACGAACCCGGGCGATTTGTCGCTGGACTACTCCGTAAATATCTTGTTCCACGTAGTACTCATCCACAATTGTCACCTGAATCTCTTCGGTTTTATAATTCATTGTTCGGTCACGATGCACTGACATTCGGAACAGGTTTTCTTCTATCCAAATACTGAATTGTCGAATGTCTTCGTAGGAGCCAATTCCAAGCTTGACAAGTTGTGAAACCTATAGAATCGCCAAAGTTTTCATTGTGAACATTTTCAACATGCATTGACAGAAATTGGTTTCTTTTAATGTATTTTTTCAAAGTGTATTAATTCAATGGAAAGTACTTGAGGCGAGTGTTCAATCGGAGCGCCCAACTTTTTCAAGTCACTTCCAAACTCTTTTACTCCAGCGTAGTCACCCTGAATGGCATACGCTGCAAATTGAGTTAACTTGTCCGAGATGCGACTCGCTTTCCCGATCTGCCCTGGGGTAGTAAAGTAAAAGTAAAAGTTAGTTTGTAATAAATCGTATCTCACTCGACTCGTTTTTCTTTTGAGCCATTCCAGCCGAGATGTTTTAGAAGCAATTTTAAGTTGTGACAATAAGGACTCTGGACTGGACTGAAGATGAACCTTTTGACTGAGTTAACGGAGTTGGTGGATGATCCGACCACAATAACTGAGGGAACCGGAAGGTGCAAAGTTACCCAGAACTGTGCGAAGGCCAGTACTACCTACAAGAACTTACGTAAACACTACTTGCGGTGCCACGCTAACTCAGAACTAGGACCTATCACAATGATCCCTCCGGGTGGACTGCAGAACGAAGATTTACTGAAAGTGACAGATGGCGAAGGAACTTGTGAAATCGCCGGATGTGATCGCAAAAACCCTATCAAGCGACTAAGGAGGCATTATGAAAGGGAGCACCTCCGGATCACTCTTAAGTGCCCTGATTGCAGTTTGGAAGTTCTAAAACACACCTTTAATGAACATCGACTGAAGCATTCAGGCCCTACAAGGTGCTTGGAGTGCGGAAAATTCTCCAGCAGCATTCAGGCAGCTCTAACGCACATTAAACGAGAGCACAAACGAGGTGAAGATGTGCAATTCATTTTGTTGGATGACGAAGAAACTGAAAGTAAGTTATATTTTTAATACCTACTTAATACTGATATTGCAGCTATGTATGTGTGTAATATTTATCGTGTATCTTATTTAGTGTATCGACAAGCAAAGGCAGCCTCCGCGGAACGAACTGCATTAAGATTTGAAGGACTAGACCTTATCCCCAAGCTCAAGAAAACACAACAGGAATTCGAGGCAGAGTTAAAAACTCCCGGGACGGAGTTATT